>JAZGTI010004250.1:0-28672 GCA_036877585.1 Botia kubotai | reverse complement strand
CTAATATATTAATAGCTTTTGTTCCTTTGCTTCATATGAATAAATGTAGAATACATGTAGTATATGTGGAGTTATTAAGTGTAAGTTTATTAGTTAATAGAAGAAAAAACGAATCTAGTTGTGTTGTTGGACAGGCCTTGCTAAATTGCGTAGTGATTTGCTTTTATTTCGTCTGTACAGTTGTACATTTGTAAACGTTAATGCTGTAAATGGAATGTCTTTTACACTTTTTGGGGAAGAAAAAAATAGGCAAAAATGTGCATTTTGATGTGTTAATATTCATCACTCCTTTCCCCTCGAATATAATGTATACAGTTTTCTTTGAACAAGCGTTATTTTAAGGATAAAATCTTTTTATGGCGTCACAATCTCAAGGTGGTTTTGTTTTAAATCTGTTCATGGAAAAGGTCTGCCTCTCTATGTACCTGGAGCAGCGACACGCGCTGCTGACATTGTCATTTTGACGTGTGGCAGTTGAATAAAATAAGTAAAAATTCACGAATAAAAAACATGGGGCTGTCTTTGGTCCTACCTGCTACCATGGAAATTTCACAGGACACGACAAGAATTATTTTTGTATAAAGGAGTGCTGTATTTTGGAACAGCCACTAACTTGTAAGCGAAATAATTGTAAGATATTGTCAATGATATAAATATGAACATATGAGTTTTGTCACACTGTCAAAGTCATGTACATTTTCAGGTGGCCTTATGTACATTTCCAGATGTTAGCCGAGGAGAAAATAACTCATTTTTTGGGAGCAGAATTGTGACTATGTATGATTAAACTGTTCTTCTAACATTTGATTTCTGTGTCCGAGTAATTTATTCACTCTGAGTTTACACTCAAGCTGTGTATTCACTCAAGGAGTATTCTAGGTCAAATAAAACAGACTGGGTGCTTCTCAATACTCAAACTGATTATTTCTCATTTCCTCGCTCCTCCATTCCATGTCCTGGAAACCGATTTAAGTCAGCCATCCTGAAGGACCTCACTTTTCTGTTTTAGAGATGAGGAACCTTGTTTCTCCAGGAACAGTGTCCTGCAGAGTTTAGCTTTTCAGCCATAATCAAACACACCTGAACTAGCTAATTAAGATGGACATGGATACATCTTATGTGGAAATGTTTATTGGGGGCATCTTAAGGGGGTGGAGGCGAGACACGAGGAGAGCAAACGAGAACACACAAATAAGAATTAAGTGTCCTCAGAAACCACAGAAAACAATTTAAAACAACTCAGTTTGGAGTTTGTTCATCCATGACTACTTAATTAGCCACACCTTCTTGATGATGCAAACATCTAATTAGCCAATTATCTGGCAGCAATTCCATGCTTAAAATCACAAAGGCAGTCATAAGATTAAGCTGCTGTTGGGGTCAAACATCAAAACGGGTAGGAAATCTGATTTCAGTGAGTGTTGAGGTTGGTCTGAGTGTTGAGGTTGGTCTGTGTGTTGAGGTTGGTCTGAGTGTCTTCTGGGGTTTTCGTACACAACATTCTCCAGTGTGTGTAGAACAGGTGAAAGGAGAATGTTCCTGAATCTCTGTCACAATTCGGGCTGCTCTGGGGCCAAAAACGGTTTTCTGTGTTGTGTAATTGTTTCTTGTCCAGCAGAGTGCGCTGTTTCCATTCTTATAGGCAGGGAAAAAATGGAAGCGCATTTAGAAGACCTGCAAAAGCCCATATACTTGACAATTTTGACCCACATAGGAGTGAAATGGCTGCAGCCACGTTAGTTTTCCCATGTGAAGAAAATGAAATGTATTTTGAGTCCTTTTATGGGCCTTGTTTGATATTTCTCTTGTCAAGTAAATTGAACACAAGATCAAGTGTCATTACTCCACATAGCAGCTAGATATGAAGCAGCTAGATATATTAAGAAGATCTGACCATGCATCAGCAACTGTGCTGGGTGGGGTGAACGTATGACAAGACCCAAAACTCACAATACGCAGTTCATAAATGACTGTAGGTTTAATTATTGCATGCATTAAAGTCTTGGCTAAAGCCTTTCCACCATCAATGGCCTGGAAAATCGCTAATCTTTTCGTTATGACAAAGTCTGACGTCACGCACCACCGCTTCTGGGTCCAAACGCTCTATCAGTGAGCAAACAACACTAAACTACACTCATGATGTTTAAATGTATTATGACATTTAAAGCACAAATGACAACTTGTCCCAATTTGATGATTAGGAACAATGTTCTTAACCAGATAACAGTTGAACAGTCTATAGCTGACTCTGGCTTCAATGCATGCTAGTGTAGTTTTTGCTGTGCACATGTTTACCTAACAGCTGTTGATATTGAGGTTTTAAAGTACTGTAGGTGTTTGGAACCAACATACAGCACCACTGCTAAAGAAAACATATTTCTGTAATTGTGTCTTTGACTCCAAGCACTACTCTATGAGATAAAGCTTATACTTGTGTGTCAACTAGCCCCGGTCTAAACAAGTTCATTCGGTTCTGCATAGTGTTTGGATTTCTCAGACAGTATGGTTGTTTGTATAGAAATGATGAACAGACTGGATTTGAAGAGCCCTGTCTAAAGTGTCTTCCATCCAGATTAGCTGATTAGCTGGTGGAGCTCTTTAACTACTCAGAATCTTCTTCTGTTGTCATAGTAACTAACTTCAACATGACATTGCATGCTCAGTCTAGTGTTTGAAGTATGTAGACTCGCTAAGCCGAAATTGGACATTACTTACGAAACAGCTGCATTTCAAAGACACACATGTTTGGGAAGTGATGCTTGTTTTAAGAGCCAGTCCAATTTCCTGCTAATTTGTGGAGATAATTTTAATCTATTGCACAAATTTCAAAATTGTTGTGATCAACTTTCTCCAAGACCTCCTGAGAGAAAAAGAAAACATGTTTTGCCGTTTTTATGCTGATACATAAATACGTTTGGGACATTATAACTTACAAATGATCTCCATTACTGTGAAACCTGCACATACAGCTGTAACTACACTCCTGAATCTCTATTATTGGGTCAGTTCTCTAAATGAATGTCTAAACATAAAGCCACTGGATTTCGGTTCTAATGTCTTATAAGCTTAAAGAAGGGTGAATAAAGCCACTAAATGAGAGCGCGGGTTAGAGCCCTGCTGTTTTTCTCTCTGACTGTGGATCAGACGTCTAGAAGGGTATGAAACTGATCTACATTGAGACTGATTGTAATTGGACGGTGAGCTCTCTGAGACGCTCATGTAATCCGTCTGAGAAGAGTGGTTATAATTTAACCCTAAACATCACGTTCCCAACTGATGATGTGGCCATGGGAAGGTGCACTTGTTTTTTGGAGAGGGCTCAAGGGCCCCAGGTGAGTGTTGTCTTTGCTCAGCACTACTGGATGTTTGTACCTGCATTTTTCTCCAGGCCTGTATTATCACATCGAATAGGTCTAAGGCATTATAAATAGGACCTGTTTTTTTGTTTTTGTTTGGAACGTCCCGCCCCTGATTTGTGTTCAAGCCGAAAACACTCATGTATTCAGGAAGTTCAAGGGCCGCACTGGCCCCATTTCAAGTAACTCAATTCAGTGTGTGAAAGGGTGAAGTACAGTTTAAAAAAGGAAGTAAAAAAAAACATTTCTTCTCAAAAAGCAGCGTTGATCTGAGCAATTTCATTCATTTACTTTTGTCTTCACTGTATTTTTCCTCGGAAACTCTATCTGCCTGCTGGTTCATCGCTGGGGCATCAGCTAGCTCACATGATGAGTGGCTTTCAAGAAGATTTATTTGGAATACCAGTGGAAGAATAATCACGGATGGGAAACACAGGCAAAGAATGTAGCAGAGGTTACTTTAAAAGATCTCATTACTCCAACCTGCCTCGAAATCCAGGACGTTTACAGAAGATAAAAACAGGCGTCAGTCTATACGGTGGGCTCCAAATGTTTGAGACCACTAGTGAAAATGCTTCAGTTTTTCTCCTGTAGCACTTTTCATTAGCATCAACAATTAAAGTGTAAAGGTGAAACATTTGGTTGTGGTATATAAGATGCTTGGTGCCATTTAAACATTTTTAGTGTTCTAGAAATAATAATAATAATAATATAATAATAACTGTCTCATTAATTTTTGCCTCAATGTTTTTAAAAATTTTTGGCCCCAATGTTTCAAACACTTTTGGCCCCATTGTACAAAAAACAAACCCGTCTAATTTTCATTCTGGGCTTAATTTCAACATTGACTGGATTAAAATGCAACACCAGTCTAAAGGTGCGACAGAACGCTAAAGTCACCAGTGAGGCCACATGTGGGTGTTGGATATTGGAAGGTGTTTTCCATCTGCATTTCTTGGAACTGCCGGGGTTAAAATATTAACCAGATGTTTAACAGCATCATATTCTCCAGAAAGAGTCCTGTTATCATTTCTCTGCATTTTCTTCTCAACTGATTGGTTTGTGAAGCTATAATTCACACAATTCGCCAATAAACTTTCACAATGTATTTTATACTTTAGCCTTTAACAGGTTCCTAAAATACTGTCTTTTAATAGTCTAAACATTTTCATTCAATTTGATGGAGGTGGTTAAGAATTCCCAAACAGTCAGAACCTCTACTGATCTGAATCAAAGTTTAATATTACAAAGCTTCACAAACAACGATTGATTAAGCTCAGTGGAGTGTAGGCGGATGCATCCACCCTACGCTGGAGTCTCTCCATGCTGCAGTTAGGGTGGCGTAACAAATCCACAAATAAATAAAATAATCTGACGAATGATGAGAAATGGAGATTTCCCACGAAATCAAACCCGACAGCTCAAATTATAAATCATTATTATAAACCTATTATAGTTAATCGAGGTAAGGTAAGGAAACCGTTCTGAACACTGAGCTGTTTACTTGCTCATTAATTGGTTTTTGTTCATGTTTAACAAAAAATGATTGCAGCTTTAGGTTATATATTAAGGTTAAGTTTAAAATAATAGGGATGTGAAATGGCAGCTGGTACTAATGTTAAGAAAAATAATTTATTAATATAATTTTATTGTTAGAATATCAAACACACAACTTATTTAGCCCTAGTTCTATTTCTGCTCTAAGTTGCTTTTTAGGTTTAAGTTTGGTTACTGTATTCGACCAATTAATCCTGTTGTGGTGCATTTACATTTATGCATTTGGCAAACGCTTTTATCCAAAGTGACTTACATTGCATTATACCATACATTGTTTTTAAGTATGTGCAATCCGTGGGATCTAACCCATGACCTTGCCGTTGTTAACCACTGAGCTACGGGAAAGCCAGTTTGATATAGTTTATAAAAATACTAACAAAATTATTCACTAAGAATAGAAAGAAACATCTGACAACATATAAATGGCTTTTATTTCTTCATGTCATGAGGAATAGTTCACAACGATTGACCTCAAAGACTTTCTGATGTCTTTTTACTTTCCCAGCGTAAAACTGGCAAACGGGTACATACAGTGATACTATAAAGTTATTGTTTTTAAATGCTTTACAATGACCTTTACATTCATAAGTATAAATTAATATAACTGCTTAGCAACAGCTGGTACTATGGGCTCTAGGCACACATCTGACACAGTTAAATGATCTCAGCATTCACAACATCATTTCTTTATTTCTTGAGAAAAAAAAACTGACCAAGAGCTTCAGTGCTTTCATTAACTAGCCCTTTATTTACATACATAACTGTATAATCCAACAATTATCTTGACCTGAAAAAATCATAACTATATTATAAATCTATTGATCTGAATATACAGACAGTAAGGTGTTAACAAACCTGCTCTGACAGAATTTCTGCACTAGTGTCACCAAACAGAACTGTACAAATATTTTCAAATTAACAATCCCTCCCCAAATTTACACTACTGCTTGAGTCAGTGTTGTTGACAATGTTGTATCAATGTTTTATCAATGTTTTAATTAAATCAACAATATCAAATGCTGCTTTTTTTTAAGTTGGGTTAGTGGAAAGTTAAACCGAAAGTTGTACAAATAAGATGTTTTCATCATTATTATAAATGCATCGCAACACCTGGCCAAAACTCGCGATCTAAGCCCACATCTCACAGAGTTAAATGATCTAGATAAGCTCATGATGTAAGAATGTGTAATGTTGGCATTATACACCATAGACACTGGACCATATCCAAACACAAGCAGAACGGAAACCCATCCTTACATAAATGATTGTATTGAGTTGCATGCCGCCATTTACTCATCAACCGGTTCATGCAAATGACAGCACATTTAGATGCCTTGGAATTAAATACACAAACTCAAAATTCCAAATGTCAACACAGAGCTTTCAAGTAATAAATGACATTTGTGTCTTTTGTTGTTGCTGCATTGCAGTCTAAGTGACTCCAGTCCTGTTGGACGTCCAGTTGTTGCATGTCTTGGTTCCTATAGGCCTCATGTGTTCTACCCATCACTGTCCTCCTGTTGTTGTGTGCCGACCAGGTTTCCTGGGTAATCCAGCAGGGAGACGGGGGTTTCCTTTTCTGCCGTTTGTTCCCGTTCACGTCTGTTAAGTCCTCGGCTGCTTGCCTTAAAGGAGACTGTCTGACCTCGGAACAGCTGAGCCTGTTGTTGACAGAGACCCACTTTGCTGAGCAGAATGAAGATGTCTCCTTGGAAGGCCTTGGTGAAGATGGCATAAAGGAAAGGGTTGGCGCAGGAGTTCAGAGGGTAGAACAGCACCAACAGGATCTTAGAGTTTGATACGGTGATGAGTGGGTGGTCCAGTGCAGCTGTCATGGCATACAATGATATGGGTGCCATGCAGAGGAAGTCGGTGAAGATGAGCACGGCCATACGCTTGGCAATGCTGGTGTCCTTGTTGGCGGAGCGATGACTCGGGTTGTGTACCGCGCAATAGATCATGATGTAACATCCGCAAATGACCACAAAAGCCAAGATGTTGAGAACAAGCACAAACAGGATGTAGACCTGGTCCACAAGTGTCTGGGTGTCCATGGGCAGACAAATGCTGACTTTCTGGTAGCTGCTGACCCCAACAAGAGGCATGAGGGCCAATAGAAGGCAGAAGATCCAACCCATCACCATTATGACAGAGGCATGGGACAGACGCAACTTGCGGTCCAACCGCATGGCGAAGGTGATGGCGTACCACCGCTCCAGAGTAATAGTGGTCAACGTGTAGACCGACAGCTCACTGGCAAAGACAGAAAAGAAACCAGCCAGGTTGCAACCCGGACCTGTCTGCCAATCAATAGCATGATTGTAGTATTCAGAACGTGTGTGGAGGTCCACAGAAGCAATGAGCAACAGGTAAATGCCCATGCACAGGTCAGCAAAGGCCAAATGGCACATTAAAAACCGTGAGACAGACAGCTTGTAGTGGCTGGTGAGCAGCACCAAAAGTACCAGAAGGTTCCCCAACACCGCCAACAAGCTGACAAACCATACAGATACTCTTAGGAAGCCAAAGCCCATGATGTCCTCGCAAGGGTTGAACTCATCAGGACGAGGGTAACAGGCAACCTCCTCGCCCTCCTCACACACGATGTAGTCATAGCGACTGTCGAATTCATGGCTGGTGTCTTCCTGTGGGTTTTTCAGTGTCTCCCCAAAGCCCATGTCGTCATCTGGATGCCCCCCAAAGTAGGTGTGGTAATGCAGGCTGCTGTAGAAGTCCTGGTGGTCGTAGGTGTCTCTGAAGAGGGTATCGCCCGAGTCAGTTCCAGGTTCCATGCTGCTGTGTAGGCCAGGAATTGCAAAGGTGCCCACAGATCTTTTCTGAAGTTGATTATACCTGGCGGTCAAGTTACAAATGATGTCTTCCAAGAACCTGCAATGTAAAACGAGTGCTTTATGATCGCATGCCAGAAAATACATTTCCTAATAAAAAGACCAATTTACCAGTAGACCAACAAACATTTCTGTGCTGATTCAGGTTAGTTTATGATGGTTAGTGCTGGTCTAACTGGTGGACTAGCATAGCAAAAAATTCTGATCAACCCGCATGACCTTTCTAGTACAGCTGGTTGACCACAGCTAACTTGGCATTTTTACTTAAACTAGAATAATATTTAAGATCTTTCTTAAACAGAATTAGGCCAACCAATTATATGACACCACAGTTTAGTCTTAGCTGTGATTGAAAGCAAACATTTACTCTTAAAACAAGCACTCAGAACTGATCAGATGTCAGTCTAACATTATAATGAAAAAAGTCACCAACCCCCTTTTCTTCTTTAAATTCTTGAATGCACAGCAGTGACTGGGGTAGGTGAGGTCTGCAGTAACCAGGTGTCTAAAGGTCTTAACCGCTGGGAGCTTTTTGAGGCTCCAGACATTCCGAACGCAGAGCTCTCGAAGCGACTCTAAGCCTCTGCTTGGGAGGGAAGTGATCGCTGATTCTGAAACATCACTAATGATAAAAAACATGACTTTTAAAGAAAGAAATTCCTAATAAATGAAAACATTGTTTGCTCTTTCTAGCTTTTGTCACATAAAAACTCTTAATATTTAGATGCATTCAAAGGTTACATTAGGGTTTTAGAGCAACATTGTTTACACATAGTTGAGAAACTATATAGTGTTTATATAATGAAGACATCAATAACTTTAATCTTTAAATCTAAAAAAATAAAATAATCTGAAAGTGTCTCTTGGAGTGTACACAATTTTTATTTAAACAATTTTATCAGTTTATTAAAGAAACAAGTTCAACTTTTTCAGTTTCGCCAAAAAGAGATTATTTCTCTCTCCCAAACCGAATAAATCTGATTATTTCTATCTCTATTTTTGTATCATTTGTTTTCTCTAAAAATCATCAGTCATTACTGTTGGATCAGAACATGCTAAGAGACAAACATATTCATTACAATGTGAACTTGTTTTTTTTAAACAGATGTTATAATTGTGCAACAATGGCAATCTGCTTGTGTCTGATTTTGTCATTTCGAGATAGTTAGCCGGTGACCTCATAGCAATGATTTCACACGACTCCTGAGAGAAGAGCTGAGGGGCCACATTATTAACTTATTTAAGAACTATGAGTTCAGCAGGCCCACATTAACAGGCAGATAAGACATTAATATAGTCAACTTCCTGTGCTGAGTAGAGAGGATATTTGACCCCTAAAACACAAGCTTATGAGAACTCAGAGGAACGAGCAGCACTGCTTGTGGACACTGAATCTCAGGTGCTTTCAGGAGGAACAGCAGGCACTCACAGGAGCATTGGTCCACTGCTGGTCCCAGCAAACATTCTCTCATCCAGCCACGTCAGCTGTTTATTTCTGTGCAGGTACCTTACAAGAAAACAAGTGTTGAGTTTCCGTTCCATGATAATATTGATCATTACAATGTGAAATCTCATCTCTGTTAAGTAAAATTAAGATTTTTTTTTTGTGGTTCTTTAAGCATTATTATTATTAATGCCCATAACTGAAAACCTTTTTAAAGCTACAAACTAAGTATTAAAATATTAAACTTATTAATTAAACTAAATACAACACATTTTTTCTTGATCAGACTTATGACTTCACCTGGTGAACTTTAAAAAGGGCAAAAATATATAAAAACATAGACCGGAATATTAAAGTGGGTTGATTTCTTTTGATTTATGCCAATAAGCAACTTTTCCCAGAACACCAAACAACAAAAACGAAATTTACTAGGTGAAATTTTGTACAGACAATTAGCACAAAAATGATCTACAACAAATGTAAAAATCTTCTACTTTATTAATATTTACTCTATATTCTCTTTGAATGATGTTTATTCTAGATAAACGGCTGTACTATTAACCGTCACACTGGTAAAGTGTAACATGGTTTGTAAAATGATATAAATTTCACAATCATGCTGGACTAATTCTCCAAAGTAATATAACAGTCCAATGAGTCCTGCTGGGGGAGAAAATGTCCCCAAGACATTTTACAATCCTAAAATTGAATTTTGGTATTGCACTTCCGCGAATTCCTTTCCCTGGTTTAGCGGTCCAATGTAAACATGTAAAAAAATAATGAGGACATCAACAAAAAGTTACAACCTAAGGGGGGGTGAGGGGGACGGACATTAATATTTCATATCCTGAGCAAAACACTCCTGAGATCAGAGGTTAATGAGAGGAGAGACAGGGACCCAGATCTGCAGAAATAATAATGTCGCCCCCAAGAGCTGACACTTCTGGGAGTAATAGTGGGGTTAAGATCTTTCCCATGAGAAGTGATGGAGAACACAACAGCATGTTATCAGTCTATTTAAAGGAACAGTTGGTCCCAAAATAAAAATTCTGTTATTACTGAATCGACCGTTTTTTCAGTGGAACACAACAGAAATTCTGACAAGAGCTGTGTAGGAAGAACCGTTAGCCAAGCTTCTGTCATATGTCAACAGTTCAGTGACCATGTCAAAAGGTCACACAAACTGTATGACCATATTTCCAGTCTTCTGAAGCCATTCTGAAACTTTAAAACTAATTTAAGCTTATTAAGTAATTGGTTTTCCACTAACAGTATCATTGACGCAATGATCACAATGATACAAGTTCTAGTGGAATAATTGGCTGGTTACTGATTATGATGTGCCCTTTTATCATGTTGGACTTTAATGCAAACTAGACACGATCTTCAGGGGAGGACATCAAACCAAAATTGTGTATTTAGATGATTGTGAACTACTTTATTTTCAGTCTTTATTTTCTTTTTTGTCAGATAAGTTTTTAGCATAAAGAACCTTACACTGAGTCCAGTCTCGTCCCGTTGAAAGCATGATTTTGGATTTTGGTGAAGCCATTACTGTACAGCCTACTGCACAAAAGAAAGGACAAAATACAGGAAACATGCTATTAAAACGGCTGAGATGTTGACATGTACTGCAGATTTATGAATTATATGAATTATAGCAAACTGTTCTGTTTGAAGAGAACTAAAACTACACATCCGAATGCTTCTACCCTTCAACTTTGTATTATTTGGTAATATTTACATACATTGGTATTGTGCTTGTCAATATTGTGCTCATGCATGGCTGTGCTGCCTGACCTCTGCTAATGTTTTTGTACTGATGTGTGTCTAAAATGACACAGCCAATCCCTCCCTCTCTGTCAATGTGACAGTACATATAGAGGTGACAGACACTAACAGATGCTGGACTTACACTGTCAGAACGTCATTGGTTATGCCAAAGAAAGCATTGGCTGGAATTTCAGCAATGTAGGGATTATCGCTAACCTCGCTGCAAAAAGAGCAAAAACAAATGAAATAAAAACATCTCTTCACCAACACACACACACACACACACGTCTGCGCTGGATGATGGAGCCTTACAGCAGGAAGTATGAATCCTCAGCCTGGATGTTAGTGAGGTCAGGGAAGGTGCTGAGGCCTGTGTTAAATAACCCCCTGCAAACACAACCACTCCACTCGCTTAGTTAAATGTAGACGTCAAAAACAGTCAAAACACATTCTACTCGCACTCTGCCCTGTGTGTGCTAGTTTAATCTCAATATTCCCTAAACATTCCAGCTGTTTGATTTTCATTAAATGCTGTGATTTTCCGCTTTATTTATACCGTCTATGTCAAGTTTAAATGAATCTTTAACATGGCTGGCCTGAACAGCAGCTGACTGATTCTTTCACAAGCCCCGTGTAACTAGATTCCCTTAACTTTGAAAAGATGCATCACCACATAACAGAAGCAACAGATGGGATGCATGCAGGGACATTTCTAGAAGGACACGCTCCTGAAAAGAGTTCAGTGTGGAGAAACGCTGACAATAAATGAGACTCAGAAACAGTGCAAGTTGCAACACAACACACGCGCGTCAGCGTATGTATGGCTGCAGTGGCAAAGATTTAAAGATGTAACTTTTCCGTAGCTAATTCAACATGCTAATTAAACCCTGCGTCTAAAATACACTTTTTTAAAAAAATTAAAAAATTGTAAAATAAATCTATCAATGGTTGTTGGACAACAAATTGACTAGCATGGTGACACACATATTTTAAATGTAGAATTCCTCATGAAATTATCTCCTGTAATCGGTGCAAAGAAATCCAGATTCCATCTGGGCCTAACCATGTGTACAATGACAGTATGTGGCAGAAGAAATTAATTACAATTCTTTAAATCAGAAGCTGAAATGCATTTTTAATTGAGTTCTGACAGGTGTACAACTCTGGTGTGTAAAGTGTTTTGCTTACAAATACTGTAAATTAGGGAGATTCTTAAATGCCTCTGGATGGATGAAGGTCAGATTTCTTGTGTTCCTGATTTCTCTGAAAGAGAGAGAAAGAGTTTGATTTATTTTGAGCTATTATGTATTTTTAAAGAACAAGTGTAATGTGCACGCTTGCAAAACATGCTTGCTTGTTTCATGAAAAATCTGCATTTCTACATGCTTTTAAACTCATTGTACTGGAAATGATTCCACATTACTTTAGCATTCAGGTAATGAGGAACAACAGTTTAATAGTGAAATAACTTTTATAAGGGTTTATAATTTATCATAAAAACATTTAAAAGCATCGAGGGAGCTGCATATGAACAACCAAAGGCCACAAAATTTAATAAATAAATCACTCGATAAATTAAATGATAAAATGACTTTTAATAATGACTTTTCTCATAAGTCATAAAGGCAGTAAATGTCTTCACACAGTAATATTTGCAGGAAATAATGTTTTATGCACTTTGATTCATGTTGAGATGCAGACAGGTTTACTACACGGAACACACTTAACTGTTGGCTAGACATGCATTTTTATTTGATGTCACTGCAGTATATAGTGTCATGTGACATGTCATATGACATGTGATGCCACATTGTGGTTTGACGCTGTGTCAATTAAAATTAAACATTTTAATAAAGCATCTAGGGAACACAGTCAGTTCCACTGCATTAAACTCAGAATGAATACTCAGGCCTCACGTATCTAATCAGCTGGTTGTGTGTCTTAGACGTACATAGAAAAACTGCAGCTCTCTGGTTTTCTTGTGTGTATTTCCAGGGCAGTTTCGCCTGGTTGACGTACAATCCAGTGTCAGCTATCCTGAATCTCACTCATACCGGCCTGACCAACCTGACTGTTGAACCCTGACCAGGAACGGTTACTCGCGGTCAATAACATGCCACAGCAGATTGACGCAGAACTAACCTGCTAACTGATTTCACACAACCTTAACCATCCTTCATTTATTACAATGTAAGTCAAACAAATTAAAAGCGTTCTTAATAAGAAATGAATCAGGGCGTTTTAATTCAATGTGTCATGCTTTTGTGTTGTATTATTTTCCCAGAGCTCTGCTTACAGTAATGCAACATGTAAGCATGTCACATTAAATATCATAATATTATAACACAATGTTAATTGAAGCTCTTAATTATGAGCGTGTTTTTGCAGAAGCTTTGACTTACATATGAGTGATTTTCTTCAGATTGTAGAAGGAATGCTTCTCTAGTCTGCTCAGAGATACATCCACAGACAGATATCTGAGGAGAACAGAGAAAGACGTTCTATTAAAATACTAATGTTAAAAATCGTTTTAAAAGAAGCATGCCAATTATATTAAGCTGCATTTATTAGTAGTGAGGGGAAAAACATTCATCTTTAAATATTCACTGCTAGGATGGACTGAGCCGTGACTATATTAACAATATAATGCAGACACTCATACCTTTCTCCTTAATTACATCCCTGCATTAACATTGGTTCTGTACACACCAGATAATTATATATAACTGAAAACTTTAAGTGTCGTAACTTGCTCTAACATCAAATGGGTAAAAACAACAACAAATAATAACCCTTTACTTACATTCTTGAGATATTGACCAAATTTGCAAAGGCATCCTGAGGCACTGTGGTCAAGCTCGTCTCATAGAGACTTCTGGAATTGAAAAGATAATCACATATAAAGAATCTGAAGTTAACAGCTAGACTGGTTAAAACAAGAGCAAGAATCACTGAAGTGTCAGCTGCTCAACTTAGATGTTACTACATGAAGAAAGCGTGTTTTAGATTAGCTGACAAAAAAAGAAAAAAAAGGCAATGAAGAAATCAAGTCAATAAAGACTTTTTTGGTTAACTGTTCCTTTGAAGTCACACCAGCTTTAGGTAAGAGTACGAATGTTTATAGGTGATTCCAAAGGGCTGCAGAGAAATGACACAACTACACTTTGTGTGCTTTAACAGTTTAGGCTTGTTAATGAAAGAGATGGACCTGTGGAAACCCAGAGCTGTACGGTACGCCTGACAGAGTTCCTCCGGCCTGGAACAAAAACACACAGACAAACTTCACCAAGATCTTGAGGCCATTAAAGTGTTATTCTGGTCATTGCCTGTTTTCTTCTCGAGTGAATGGAGCAGGTCTTTGAAGTGAAACGTCTAAACAAAATCGTGGCCAAATTAAACAAGTATTTCAGCTGTTTTTTTGTGACAGAAAGGAGAATGCAGCCTGCTGTTTGCACAGACTACGGCCACAGCTTGAAATCTCACAGCAAACATAACTAATGAAGTTGTCAAGTTATTGTGTAAAAGCTTGTTTGTTATAAAGAAACTGCTATATGGTCCATTTCACTCATCAAAACTGAGGGCTAATGGGTCTTTAAACAATGGGCTAATTCACAGCCTGAAGCTCGCACAGGTAGACCGACACAACGGAGGGAGGGCCACCCCGACAAATTAAACAAACTGTGACACTGAACAGACCTGTCACGTTACACCTCACTCTCAGCCAGCTAACCTCAAAGCTCAATCCAAATAATTGGACTATATTACTCAGTGGACACCTGTGTGTGTGTGTGTGTGCCAGACCTCGGGTCTTTAAGAAAATCACCCACTCTGTCAGTTTGTCTTTTAAGGAGAAAACTATGAAAGCAAACTAGGAAAATTAGTTGGTTTGGGGGGAAGTAAACCAACATCATTTGAAAAGGTGTTATAATAATAAGGCTAACAGTATGTTTTGCTGTCATGGAGAGATCCGTCCGCTCGGACACAAACACTTGCTCATTTGGGATTCAACTGAAGCACACGTGCACTGGAAGGTAAAATCTAAACTGAAAACCTGCACTAATCAGATTTAGAATACAGTAAGAGCATTCTAGGCATTATGGGATGTTTATTGTGCCTGTATATTTCACAGTTCTTACAGCATTTACTAAATAAATACGGTATTTGCTTTGTGCCTATAAAATATACTGACAACATCAGTCATTGTGCAAGGAGTAAAAAATAAACCACTCAATAAATAAAAGTTCTTAAAACTGAACTTGCTGTAAGTGATTACAAAAATAACTGATAAAAACTTTAACAAATTATTTACACAATTTACGCTTACTGTTTTTCACTGTAAATTACACTTTTTTTCTACTTACAAATACAAATTTAATATTAATACAAAATAATATTGTATTGTATATATTTTAAGTACATGTGTCCTCTAGTTATTATTTATAATCATTTCACATTTAATTATCCTTTTTTGTATCGTTTCATGACACCATTTTAAGTTTAATTTGTAAAATAACATTTTTAACTGTATATGGCATTTATACATTTTTTTCCATTACATTTACAGAAACTGCTACAATACGCTGACGACTGCCTCAAAGGAAACTAACGGACAATTTTAAGTCATCAAAATGTTTTGAAAGCACTCATAACTCATAGCACTCAAGCCCTCCGCACTCCATAGACTTTCCTAACTACAGAGCTCAGAAATCACCCACACTTGAGTGCTGAACCTGAGTGAGCAGAACGTAAATATTGCAATTAAGTCAATTAATCTCTTGACAATGTCTGCAGAAATCAAGAGGTCCATCTATACAAACTTTGAAGAGTTTCCACGGTTAGACCTGCATGCTGCAGGTACACTCACAAATGCCTGTGTGTTTGATCATCGATTTAGACATTACTAACCCTTACTGAAGAATAAAAACACAGCATGGTCATATTTAGGCCTGGCATCAGCCTGTCTTGGGGCATCTTTGCAGCAATTAACATGCATCTAGCATGCATCACAAATGATTCTCTTCTGACATTTGTGTTTGGGTCTCTGATTTCATCACATATCTTCCCAGATATCATTGAATTTCAATCTAACCAATTTCCAAGTTTTTATTATCTGTCTCTATTGTTGAGTGCACTTCAGATGTGCTTTCTTGTGTTACTGCATGTTGATATCGGTATGCTCTTTAGACTGTATGTAACTGGCATGTTTAAAATGCTTTTGAACAGGTTAGCAGGCTCTGGTCCTTCACTGCATCAGCATGCATTAGTGATTGCACTAAAATTCAAATGCGGTCAAATGCGTGACTGCTTCTGAAGACTGAATGCTCAGTTTACAGACCAATTTCAAGGTGTCTTGGGTGCATTTACGCCTGTTTTTTAATGCGTTTTAAGTGCTATCCTGTTCTGATCAGCGAAAATGTCTGTTAATGGCAGTGAAATGTCTGTGCAATGAGGCAGCAAAGATTGCTTTGGTAAAAAGTGATGTACCAAACTTTAATAGAGGAGTGAAGTTACAGCCTGTACCACACTGATTTGTTAATGACTTAATTAATGTCGTAGTCAGGCAGACATGCAGAGTGGCTCTGGATAAGAACTCTGGTCCCATCTGGTCCATCTTGGGCCATGTTTTTGAAGTTTCATTCATCTGTCTGTCTCCTGTCAAGCCAGCAGTCAGATGAGGAATTCAGGCCAAGCATGGGCCTGAATTGGCGCGCTGATTTGGGTGTAATTTCACGTGATGGGGCCTGATGGGGCTTGATGGGGCGAGATGGAAGTGAAAAAGGGACAGAACAGATGAGGCATGGAGAAATGTTTCTGACCAGCTAAACAAACGCACAGAGTCTGTGGATTAACAGGGCACGAGGCACTTGTCAGCAGAAACGAGGAGTGTTCAGCAATGTCCTTGTGTCCAAAGACACGGGACACGTAGAGAAACCTGAAAATACAAAGTGGGAGGTGGCCCAAACAAATCATTTAAGGCTGCTGTATTGTTAGTCATTGTGGGCTTTCTTACTGATCCATTGAAAAATACAGCAGTTATACACGAAACAAACAGCCATGTGGTGATTTTACCTCAGTTAGAAGGAGTTCTTGGGCACAAAGTCCCATTAATTCTCCATCATTTACAAATCAGCCATGGTGGAATAACATTTGTTCTCTCAGTGATGGCCTGTTTATTTCATTTCAATAAAATTTTCTGTACTGTTCTGAGTGTGCACAAGTTCTGCTATTTGAAAGTTCTTTTCATACAATCCTTTGGTAAAAATGCCATGCCATTTTGTGTGTGTGTAATGACAGTCTATTTTGTTGTACAATGTATCTCTAATAATTTTTTTTTCATTTTTAACAAAGCTTTTCTTTACTATAATTACTAACCACAACAAGAGGGAAAATCATGTGAAACTGGGTAGATTGATTTGACTGGAATAGTTTCATGAGGTGTAATATCTATTGGGTGAACCAGTTCAGTTTGTGGCCACTGGGAAAGATGGACTAGTAATCCTAGTAATCCTAATCCAGTTGAGCAGAAGTGTGTGCAGTCTTTCTAATGTAATCATAAGTTCAAAAACTCAAGAAGCTTCAGTGTTTATATCTCACTTAAAGAAGTGTGTGTATCTCGATGTGATCGTCTCTCGTATCAAGAATGATTAATGTCAGAAACCTCACTTTACTTTGTATACTTAAAATCTAACCAGGTCACTATCGCATGTTTAAATTTCCCACAGAAACATCATTATAAAAATGAGATTTGAGCATAACCGGCAAGCTAAAATACCACTTAAACATTTTAACAATCATTGGTGACATTCTTTAATAACCATTACTAAATCATTTACATTATGGAGAGACCATTATAGGGGCTAGTTGTCACATGAGCTGTATCTCTGTAATTTAGTCCAATGACAAAAATGTGTTTTCTCCATCAGTGGTTTTATAGGCTGTTTAAACCTCCTTTTTATTACAACAATCTTTGCAAAATCTATCTTCAAACTGAAAGTGTCACAAGCTGTCATATTTTGATTGCGTATAAATAATATACAATATAATTATATATACAATAAGTTGACCCATGACAATATAAATGTACTAATTGCGATATTTGCTGACCAAAACAGTGGTTTCATATTTTTATGTTACTGTACTGTGATCTTTAAATTAGCATTTGACTTTATATTGTAACTGTAGCTTTTATCTGTAGTCCAGACTTTGATTCCTACACAGAAATTGACTCAACAAAACCAACACGGAGAATATTCGCTGGATAAATAAAAGTGTGACAACTAGCCCCAATATCTCGCCTAGTGCGGATCACCATTAATCTGAATATTATTGTAACAGATAAAATGGCATTTGTATTTGACTGTTATCATTATATTATGCAAAAATGTAAATGAAATTAGTTTTGCCCAATAAATGTGAGTTTAAATCACTACAATCATTAGACAATCGCAAATCTTACAAACGAATCTTCCATATTGAAGCCGATGATTAAAGATACTTACAGTGTTTGTGTAATTGAGGAAAGGCTGGGGATGACATCAACGTCCACGCACGACACAGAGAAGGTTTTCCACTGGGAACACTCGCATCCACGAGGACATGAAGTGAAATGCCCAATCACACACACAGGTGACAGCATCAACATCAACAACATCATCATAATACCATGAAGAAATCTGTCTTTCTCCATCTGTCTCTCCGCCGCGGCTGGACACTAAACTAGTGACCCAAACTTTGAGCAGCACTTTTAAAGCTCTTGACGGAGAGAGTCCGCGAGCGAGGCGGCGCTGAGGAGCTCCTGCGGTTGCTATAGGAACTCAAGTGTTATCTACAAGACATGAAACTGGGCTTGAACGCAGTCACTAAAAATAGATCTGTGGGTCCGAATAAAACTTATTGCGGCAGTGAAAATAACAGCGACAAAATCTCCAAAGTTTGTGAGTGAGACGTCTCGCTTTTTTTATTTCGTCTTTGTGCACGTCGTGTTAATTTAATACGCTTTTGCTCAGGCTGATGGAGCAAACGGAGACCGTGCTATGATCTCCCCTCTACAGAAGTTCATTCTGCTGGTTTACCTCCGCGTTCCCCGTCCCGTGCAGCACTCGCTCCCTACCGCCTCCTCTCTTCTGCCGTCTGCTATTGAAAACTCTTCAGCATAGATGATTTTATGGCATTATAATTTGCATAAACATGACTAAAATCATTGTGTGAAATATAAAACCAAGTTACCGTGTGAAAACAAATAAATATATATATTTTTTTTATTGATGTTACGATTTTGTGAATGTTTTCACAAACATCCACAAACATTTCAATCCACACAAGTGTTGTTACGAATGCACAGTTTATATAAAACATACTATATTTAAAGGCAGGATAGTTTTAAGAAACATTTGCTGTTATGCTGGTTAAAAGTCTGTTCATCTTATGATAGCAATCACTAAGTGGTCTAAATACATTTATATATATATATCTGCTTTGTAGGGACCTTACAGTGTTTGTATAATGGTTGCATGTGGTCTGAATGCAATGACAGGATGTCCTGTGAACCACTATGTATGGTTCATGAGTTGGAGGAGGCGTGGCTTTAGAGAGCTCTGAAGGGAGGGCGGAGTCTTATGCTTTTAAAGCTGCTGTTGCTAATCTTTCTGAAATGGTCGACCCTCCCTTTGAGACTTTCACAGGAAAGTGAGGAAGACAAGGTTATTTTCTGTACCTAATTTTATAAAAACACAAATTAGACAGACAGGCCTATCTATCTAATGAACCTGAAACAGCACGCTACTACATTTCCCATGATTCCATGCGTTTGTTTTCCCGTTAGGCGGCCAGTTTAAGTTGCCATAACAGAGGATGGTGGTGCCTTCCATCATCACATGCGATAACCGTCAGTCTGGGCGCCGTTTTATATACTTTATGCTGTTTGTTTCGTAATGTTGCTAGATATTATACATGCAGACATGACTTCTAAAAGAAGGAGGAGCAGAAAGCTCCATGCATGCTCGTCGGGTGTATTTACATGCGCCCAGCAGCTACGCAAACTGATAACGCATGTATCAGGACAGGCGAAGATGGTTTCTGATTTCAGATCGGTGCTGTTGTTTATTTTCAGCCTCCGGCTTATGTCAGTACGGACTCCT
The DNA here is from genome assembly GCA_036877585.1 of Botia kubotai. Lineage (NCBI taxonomy): Eukaryota > Metazoa > Chordata > Actinopteri > Cypriniformes > Botiidae > Botia > Botia kubotai. The sequence goes on along the minus strand of JAZGTI010004250.1, from coordinate 8,556 downwards.
CCAGTGAATCAGACACCTATGACAGACCCAGAGGGCACCGATCCCGGGGCAGAGAGAGCCGAATGAGACCTGACAGCAGGTTTCCAAGGGATACACATGTATCAGATATATCAGACACAATCGACACTTATACTCTCCAGGTAAACGGCATGTATTCACCGAACAGGGACATCAGATCTAGGGTCTTGAGCTTTGTTGCAGGACACAAGTCGAAACCTGAACAAAGTGGATCTGATGTTGGGCCAATACACAGATGACCAAGCTGAAGCCATGGCGACCGTGAGTATTGCTGCTGAGAGCAGTATGGGATTGTCTCTGATTTCAGATAAGGTTTTGTTTTGTTTTGTTCAGGCAAGGTTTTGTTGTTGCCTGAGCAGGTCAGAGGGGTGGAGGACGTCCCTCTCCACGCTGCACATCAGTGACCTGGAGGACAGTAATGCCTCAGGTACGGCACAGTCTATAAACTGCTTGATTCAGTGAATGAAAATGTGTCTGTATATTTCTGGTGATACTCTTACCCTTAAAGGTAAAGTGTAATTAGTGTTAACTCATCTGTTGACATCAGTAAGACTCAGACTAGATCACTTTCTGGTAGTGGTGGACAATATTACCATTATATTATATATTGGTAATTTCATATAACTCTAATGATATACAGTAAAAAAGTTAAATAGAAAGTTGATATAATGTTTAAAACAATGTAGTAATGCGTGTTTCTGCGGTCCATCAAGTGATTGTGAATTATGAAGTGAATTCTTCTAAGTACTTACTAAAGTACTTCATTTATTTAATTAATTTCTTGATGGACACAAACTAAAGACATTGTTCGTTGTTCAACAAATGAATAAAACTTAAGTACAACGTAACATTATCAAAACAGAAATGTAAATATGATTGTCTCAGCAACATCCGTAATGGTTGTAAAAATCACCAGTATATACACACATCTGTGAATGAATCAGGTGAATGGTGTATTAAGTGTTGCTTGGCAACTGTAAACAAGCTAAACTGTGTGAACACTCGATGTAAAACCTGAATAACAGCACTGATATAAATGATACAGCAGAATTTCTGGCATCACATTGATTATACTGTCATAGCACCAGCACTGCTTTAGTTCTCCAGTGATAACAGTGTACATGACTGTTGACCGTTCCTCACACAGATGTGTGATGACAGCTCTTCTGCTGAAATATTGACATGCCCTAATGACATCACTACCACTGAATAATCTTCCTGTGATGCACACACGCTTTACTGTTGCCATGTTATTGATGTGTTGTTTTCTCAGGCACATGCTTTGACTTCATTCTGACTTAATTCAGTAATTAAGTTAAAAAGTCTAAAATCAATAAAAATGTCTTTTGTCACATACTGATTGTCACATTTTTTAAATAGACTTTTTTTTAAATTGATGTAGCTTTTTGAACATTTTTTACATCAGTGTTGTGTTTTGTCTTTTTTGCCACTCAAAAGGACGGACATTGAAACCAGGAAGACATTTAGAGAATCTTGCAGGCCACATTTAGGCATCACAGAGAGAGAAACCCATGAGTGTTGCTAATATTTTCTGTCTTTCTTTATTCTGTCAGGCGAGCACTAATGATTGTGCATCTTTATTCTGTACTTGAATCAAGATTTCTGAAGACCTGATGTTCAGCAGTGCATCTTAACTGCTGTTTGTTTATAGTCTTGTTTCCACATTGGATGTTGATGTTGGTAAACAAAAATAAAATCAAAAAGATACTGTACATTTTTATTGTCGTTTGATTGGACACTTGGCCTTTGACTTCAACAGCAAATCAAGCGTTTTTCCCCATTTAAAGGTTAATGTGTTTATCTTAACTTTGCACAATTATATGGCTTGTTATATTTTATTATTTGTATGCAGTTTTTGAGAACCTCAGCTGCAGAGAACACATTATATTTTGCAGGACAGCGGCTAGTTGCCATAGCTGAATGCTGCTTCAGATTTAGTGAAGGACAAAATGACACATGTGGAATCAGGTTTGAGGTGTATGATGTTTCTCAGGTTTCGTTACGGCTGGAGAGGAGATCGAGGATGAGATGTGCTCGGGGTGACAGATGTTCTCTGAAAGACATCGTGGACAGAAAACAAAGCACATGTCTGGAGAACTGCAGGAGGTACAACATCAGACTAATACCACATTTTTCTACCCAGTCCAAAAAGAGAGTTTAGTGAAACTAAGCTTCAAAAGTCGTTCATTTGCCCATTCCCAAGACAGCGGTAGTTTTATTCACATACAACTTTTGATTTCATTTCTACCTATAAATTAGTGTTGTAGTTTTTAAATAACTTGTGCTCCTGCCAGCAGAGGGCAGTGCCTGCCTGTGTGCCATTAACAACGCTGGCCCATTTTATTTCGGAGACTCGCTCTATTTTATTTCCTGAGAATGAAGCTTCATTTACATTCTCTCTTCATTGCCGTTTGCCAATAAAAAAGCAGCATGCGTCAGGTGCAGAGAAATAATGCATTTGTTGCAAAATCGCAAGAAACAAACAAATACGCAAGAAACAAAACAAGTAAATCAGGAGAGAAAAACAGTCAGCAGTAAGCTCTTGCCCTGCTCATGTGATTTAACCTGCCCCATTTGGCATCATTTGATGGCATTAGTTGTATTCTGGGTGATTAAGTGACACATTCATCAGTATGTCTGTTATTATGATTTATCATCATGTTCCTTGTTCGACGCGGGTCTATAATTACGCAGGTTGTAGCGTGTGAGTGTCACTCTGACAATAAATAACATGTGAATTCCAGCTGTTTCTTACAGAAAGACTTTCAGCACATTCATTCTGTGCTCTGCGCATGCTGGCTCTTCACATTAAAAGCACATAATGCACATCAGTTATTATTGCTGTGGCAGAAGTGTTTTTCTTGTAAGTCTGAATGATGTTAAATTAAATTCAATCCAGTAGAACTTCACATTTCTCCTGCTGTTCATTGAATTCATGCCACTGGTTTTTGTACATTATACATTTTGTACATATATTATGTGCCATAACTCTGCTGTCTGGGGAGTTAACCGTTTTGTTGTAATTTATATTTCTGTGCTGTGTCTCAAACTTTGATACATTCATTTACATTTACTTCTACATTTATTTAGCTACAAAAAAGCGTAAAAAAACGACTAATTAATCTCTCGTGGTTACAGGTTACAGTTGTTTAGAGTACAGGCAGTAGTAATAATGATGCTTGCCTTTGCAAATAGCAGTAATTATTCAATATTATTCACTGTTTGTGTTATGAGCATAAATCACGTGGTTTGTTGAGAAGACTAATGATTTTCTTCTGGGGATGATACATCAGAAAAAAAGGCCATATAATCATAGAGACTCCAACATCACCCTGAACGCCTTAGAAATCATATAATAAAGAGTAAAAACACACTCAAAACATGTAATCACAGCATTGCCCCATCCGACTCTAACTAAAACTCTATCAGTGTATCAGCAAGTACTGCTCACATTTACTTGAGGAAATATAAAATGTTACATTTCTATATTGACATGACATTGTGAAAAGGCGCTCTAAGGTTAAGCACAAAGCATACTGTAAGCTGTTTTGCCTTTAATGTCTAAATACATTTTTGCATTTTATGTTTGAGACCTTTTTTAAGAGCGTACAGTAAGTGACCTTTATATACGCATTGTAAATTTCCCTTATATTTTTTGCTGCAACTTTCTCACTGAAGCTATTTATCAGACAGTGTACGTGACATTTGTGTAAGTACTCAGGCGAAACCTCAAGGATAAAAATACCAATGCATTCGCAAACATGCAGCTGATGTCATTGCAAATGCTTGATACAAGTACAAAGACAAAATCAAATTGACACGTATTACAGTTAAACCGCGTCGCAGCAGCAATAAAAGCACAGCACAAGTGCTGAATTTCCTTCCAGGGATCAAATAAAGCCATCTATCCATCCAGCAGTTATAGCACTAGTTAGTGGAGTATGGGAGATTAACAGAAAGGCTGCTAATCTTTTTTCCTGTCGACTTGACTCTGTGTCCTCAAAGGCTTTGAGAAGACATGACGCACAACCCCCGGAGGCTGATGAGACCCTCAGAAATAGACTGCAGAGATCAGAGGACGAGAAAAGCAAGGTGTGCGTCTCTTTGATATTGACTCGCCGTGTGCGCAAATGGCATAAATATATTATTAACCTCAGAGCCTCGTGTGGTATTCAGCTCGGCTTATGTAAGCAGTGATTACCACTGAAAGTGGCCTGGAAGTTTGAAACTAAACAATCATTTAAGTTTGGTAACAGTCTGGAAAGCGTTTCATTTTCTTCAGTCTGGTCTGTGACGTATAGTTGCAAGAAAAGCATCGTTAACCCTTTGGAATTACCCTGTAGATCCTAACAAGTTCTAGCTTTGAAGTGTATCATTATATTACTATATATATTATATATGTGGCTAATGACAAAATCCTACGGTCCATGGTCTGATCTTTAGGGCATGCGATAAATATTTTAACATAGATTAAATGAAGTCTGAAAAAGTTTTATGTTTCAGAATTTCAGTGGTCAAAAGATCTGGTTATTGAAGAACGACACAGATTGTATTGATCACAGATTGTATTCGCTGTGAATTCACTGGGCAGATGAAGCAGGAACTGGAGAGACTCGATCAGTCAGAGGGTGGAAGAGATGTTCTGCTCCAGCAGGTGAACTTCTGCTAGAGAATCATGTCAACCACAACACTGACTGATGCAGACGATTCCATTGACTATATGAGTGTACACAGAAGAGTGTAGGAGGACATCTGGAGAGAGGGGGCACAGGTGTGCGCCACGGTACCGTATCTTGATGGGGGTGAGGTTAGAGCAGTTGGTGGGTCGTGCACTGTTTAACCACTCTGTGTGTCCCATAGAACGGACAGAGCTGGAGAGAGAGATTAAAGACCTGTGGGTGCAGCGGGGTAGAATCGCTTCTGCAGTGAGGTGGAAGAACTGAGACAAACCATCGAGCGAAAAGAGAGAGAAAAATCAGCTGGCTTTCAGGGTCGAGGTGCGCGTGTTTGATATTGTTTTGGGGGAGCACTCAACAGGTTCATTTTCAGCTCCGGTAAACTTTCATTTTTCAAAATGGTTTCATTCAAGTGTGGCGAGAGAGAGAGAGAGAGAGACGAGGCATAGAGGAACTCTGTGTCCCAAAGCACAGATCACTATTCACACACCACAGACAGAGAGCAGGGATACAGTCTCAGGTCTCCACTAAACATTCTGTCTATGTGCTATATAAAAAAAACATTCTTCTCCTTCTGGAAAACAGGAAATATTTGAAGATATTAAAAGTCTCCTCAATGGTAACTAACGCCGAAACAGTTTTTACATATGTAGTAAACATAATCAAACCGATTGATCTGTTATCTGTAACAAATTAAACGATTCTTCCAAAATTTCTCCTGTTGTGTTCCACGAAACAAACAAACACACTGCTCTGTTCAGGAACAGTGAGGGGAACTAAATCATGGTAGATTTTCACTTTTCACTGAACCGCTTCTTTAAATGTTTACATTTTCACATATATGAACACATGCACTTACATGTGCCATTGCAGGTTAACAACAGCCGTATAAGGGCAGGTGCCGCCCACAGCTGTGAGCATGAGCAAGTTTTAGATGCTTTATGCAGAGAAATACATTGTGGCTGAAGCGAGCTGTGGGCGTGAATATTTGAAGCTGTTGTCTTATTCAGAGCTTGTAAAGAATAATATCAGCAGGTTTTCACCGGAGAGCGAGATAACGCCCAGAGGAATCTGAGAACATGCTTTACATGGTTTTCTGTTCCTGGAAATCTGTGATGATTCTTTCCTCCGAGCACTCTGAGGGAAAACATCTGTGGTGGGAGTCTGATTCTGGGTCGATTCATGATTTGCTTTCCAAAACAATTCTCAACACAAATCTTGATTTTTCTGCAACAGCGTAGGAATGCAAATCTTTGGCGTGGTGTCAAGATGTGTGTAAAAATTTTCTTAAAAGCTGTGCTAAAATACATCTGCTGTGACCTACCCATGAACAGGTATAATAACCAAGTATCAGAGACGCCTCTACAGCTTTGGTTTTGTGTAAATGCTTGTTGTATGTTTTAAAGTTCTTTTAGTTAATATGGAATAAACTACATTTCAGACTAAATTTGGCCTGTTCATGTATTTTTGTATTTATCAACAAAGATTGTTACAAAAGAAATCAAAACACCAGGACTGGAACAGAGTATGTGATAGTAACAGCAGAAGTTTTTTGCTCTCACTGTTAAGAGAAACACAGATGCTCCAACTTTTAAAAATCAGATTTTCTGCTCCAGGCAAAATCACACAGCACCTCACACGACCAGCTGCTGTGCTTTCACACACAGCACTGAAGAGAGTAAGCGTGTCAGATACTGTTCTGTGTCCCAGTGCTGTTATACTAAATATCATCACTCCTGAAATGTTGCTTGTCCAATCAGATTACAGGACCAAACAAACATGTTATATAATGCAGAATTTACCCTTTCTTCCTGTCTGTTCATCTAACAATCTGATTATGAATTAGAATGTATTACTGTATCAGTTTTTCCTTTCACGTTTATAAATCAGTGATGATATTGTTTCCATGCTGTTGTGCAGTCAGAAGATAATGAAGTGAGGAGAGCGTTACAGCTAAAGCTGGACAGCATGATGACAGAATGTGATAAACTGATGGAGCGGATGAACACCAGCGAGGAGAGTCACGCCCAACTCCTCCACAAATATCACACCCTCAGAAAAGAGCTGGAGGTGCAGGTATCACTGATTATTCAGAGTTTAACCCCCCATTCACTTTTGTGTCCACACACAGCCTCGTCCATGAATAATAAACATATACTGGTTTCAGATTTGTTTGGTTAAAGCTACAATAGGTACGTTTCATTGCGTCCCCGGATGTCTTTGTAATGTCTCACGTAGATGATGCTAGCAGAGAGGGGTGAGAGGAGAAAACAGACTGAAAAAAATTCTACAGCGGAGCTGCGCGAGAGGGTCACGGGCCTCCAGACAGAGCAGGAATCCATCTTCAACGCCATAGGGGCTCAGATTGACTCAGCCTGCCAATTCCTGTCAAAAGACTCCAGCACCAAACTTGAAGTACAAACACACACACACACACACATCCTGTATTCATTCACTTCATACATATGTATGTAAGCCTCCGAGCTTGTCTAATCCTGCTCCACAAATAGGCTCATCTATTTATGGATTTTCCAATATGCACAACCATGTCGTACTACAGAAATTGTTTTTTGTGGTTTCCAATTGTGTCTGTGTTGACAGTGTGTGTCAGTTATTATGAAAATGAGTTCAATCGTTAACTGTAAAATTGATGAGAATGTTTTAACTTTCTTAAGATTAACACAGAGATCGGCCATTTTAATCATTTTCTTTTCATGTGAAATGTCCTCACAATGAGCTTGTATCTAATCATTCAGGTTGTTTGTCAATAAGGAAGTGGATATGTCATGGAAAACAGGATTATCACTGTTGTGAAATAAAATAGTTGCTGTGCTGTGTAGCAATCAAAAGCCCCAGACCTTTTATTAAAACCACGCTGCCAGATTGTTCAGAAATACTTATACTGCCATGCTCCAAAAAATCCATAGAAATGTGATACATCTGATGCAGGTGCAATTTTCGAAGTCGTTTGAAGCTATACAATACCTCTGAGTGAGGAACCGACCAAAACTTCATACATTTTTAAGAAATATGACTGATTGATTGGAGAAAGTTTTTAAATGAGATTTGAAAGCTCTGGCAGAGAGGGAAAGAACATCAATAAACAACAGCTTGTGTCTCGGTCTGTTCACCCAAAGCCCGGATTCACCCGCATTCAGTGTATCACTCACTGTAGGAATGTGGCTGAGACTCTGGTCAACTGCATTTACTGACTTTGGTCAAAATAACAGACAATGTTTCCAGTTGATCTTCAGAGTTTTAAACATTTGGAAAGTGATGAAAAACTTGTGTTCATGCAGCCTTTGCTTGTAGATGTAAAACTGGCCTTGCTTTCATTTTTATGCTTTAGTGTGGCTGAGGTAACAATTCCAGTCCAATCACATCTGATGTGTCTGAAGTTTTCCTCCTTCAGTCGAGCTTGTTGTCTGTGTCAGTTTTGTTTGCATTCCGGTTCACATAGGTGGGGCATGCTGGGATACACACATCATTTACACTAAACAGCTCACAGCCAGAGCTCCTATTGTGGCATTTTACAGTGTCCACAATAACATTATTACGAATGTTAATCATCACTGTACTGTATTTCTGAAGACTGTCAAGTTTTAAACTGACAGATGTTTCTCATAGGCAATCAATCAATATATTTAAAAAAGATGAATATGTTGCACTGATGACAATCTCTGATAGTGTTAAGTGTTCCCACTGGATGAACAGAAGTCTCATCTCTAAACTGCGAACTCTTCCCGCTTTTTTCTGTCAGTACTCACAAACGTGTTACCAGCCGCGGTACATTCTGCTGTTTAAGGTTCTGCTGCAGCCGTCACACCTTTTTATCTGCTGT
>JAZGTI010004249.1:0-28674 GCA_036877585.1 Botia kubotai | reverse complement strand
ATTTATTTTGATATTCCGTGCACTAATATCACAAGGACTGAATATACTAACAGATACTGTGAAACACATCGTTTCCTCTCTTTTCTCTCAGCCTCTGGAAATGGCGCGGCTAATTTCAGGTTAAACCTGCGCGTCTCATTACGTCCGCCTTTAAGTTGTTTTTTTATGGCGGTTTCCACCAGCGAACACCTTCTGCTAACAACATAATTGACCTCTAAATTTCATTTTAACTTCAAAGGGCAGGTCTACGTTCACACCTCACACCAGCTTCTCATGGCGCTCCGAACAGGAACAGGAAAGACCCAAATGTAGCGTTCCCTCCTCCCTCGTCCTCCCCTGAAGAGACGCTCAAGTGTCTATCATCTGCAGGCATTCACAAACATGGTGAACTGGCCCCGGCTAAAACGTGAGGGGGCCGAGGACGCGTCCGTGTGGATGTGTGTACGGGAGTGTTATTATCAGCAGTTATGCTCAATAGATCTTAATGCTGTCTTCACACCCCCACCCTCCCAGATCCAGGTGTGAAACAAAAGTCTCTTGAATGGGCCCAGCTCTACAGAAAGACACCTCTGGCTCTCCATAGGGAACGCACGTGGTGTGGAGACGTGGGGACATGGAGACTGAGCTCTGACCGAGCAGTGTAGTTCGTCTGAGCTGATTTCTAGTGATTTGTCCTGTCTGTGTTAGACCTGCTTTTCCAGCCGGGCCGGTTCTGCGAGTGTCTTTTAGAGGCTGATTGTTGTCAGCAAGGGATTACTGGATGTGTTGCAATCAGATTGATGGGATTAACCGGATTAGTGGCTTTCATGGATGCTCTCTGCATAAGAAACAAAAGAAAACATGACAGGAACCGTTTGAAAGACACAATGAGATGCTGTGATTGTCCAATTGAGGGTTAAACAGATCCACAATCTGCTGCTTAGCATACAGAATAAACTCCGGCTGAATATTCACACTGAATATATTGAATTAAAATATTGCTTACCAGGTATCAGGTACTCCGAGATGTATTTTATATATACCTGTATATACACACTACTATATATTGTAGTTTTGAGTTAACATTTTTGGTCATTGCATTTTTATATCAGTTTTGACTTCACTATTATTCAAAAATGTGGAAAACAGCAACAATAACGAAATATACTATACAATATACAAATATATAATAAATACCAAATGCCAGTTTTTAATGTACATTCAAGCATCAAATGATCCTTGAATAAATAATACATACATTACAAAGTAAGTTTCTAAAGCGTTCTGTGCGCTAATCTTTCTGCGGACACTCAGAAAGCGTCTATCAGTTAACAAAGTAATACTAAAGCACACATTTCTACATTTCTAGTCATGTGACGTGACGTGACGTGGCGCGGATGTCACACAGCTGGTTGTGTGCAGCCTCGGTCCCCTGCAGCACCTCAGAGAGACACAATACAACTGCAGTCATAACAGAACAGCAAACAGAACTATCAGAGATGAAAGAGCCTCGGTGAGGACAATCAAAGGCTGCGACTGTTGGGGGTCATTACATTGACAGACCACCGTCTGTAGCAACACCTCCAACTCAATGTGAGGGTGGAGATCTCACTGAATGACTCTTCCAATGATCTGTTCAACACTCAGTGCTGACACTGAAATAATGGATGCAAATACGTTTAACTGGCCTCATGATAACAAAATTAAAGGTCCGGGGGTTGAATCAAACGCGCAGCTGAAGCTCTTATGAGTTTAAGGGGCATGAATATCGTTAGGTAATGAAACGTTTTTATTACTAAGAGGAATTCAATATTAAAGATACACCGATGGCTAATTTGACTGAAACAGTTAATCAATCATTATCTATTTTATGGCCCATAACGATGATTTTTTAAAAATCAGGTTTCATAAAATTCCAATGTATAATTTTAGATGCTTTTACGCGTGAAATCAGACATTAAACCTTTATAACGAACAGTAGAAAAAGACAGGAACTGTTTAGTTTATTTTGAATCTTTTTAAATGAGCCCTGCTTCTAAAGTTAGAAACTAAACTGATACCATAATTACAGTCTTCAGTCTATAAATACTGTATTATTTAGGGAGGGAAACTGCTGAAAGAGAAAAACAATCCTGCATTAATGTCAGTATGACGTAAAAACGACATAAATACACATACACAATTAAATAAATGTGCACAAACATAAATATTTACACACAAGCAGCAACCAATTCAGAGTGAGATGACTTTAATTCCTTAATTCACTAAATCTAGCTATTATGTAAATAAACTAATATTCATGTAGGAGACAGACCTCCATATTCTTAATACATTTTAAATACTTCTCATTTTTGTTTCAGGAATATTTTTAAGAATATATATCATATTGCTGACACAACTCCTAATTTAATTCAGATTCAGTTCACACTACTGTATGATCGAAACGTCAGTACAAATAAAGACCCAGCTAATAATTTTAGGCTGTAAGAACACAACAAAAACATTAAAAATGTTATTTTGAAAGTTCTAGGAATGTTCAAAACGTCCAGTTTTTAAATGACTAATGTTGTATTAACATTATTGCTTGATTAACAAAACATTATTTAAATGTTTTACAATACTGTAACATTTTTAAAACGTTCCGCTAATAACGCAAGAATAACGTTTTGATGTAAATTCCATATAACATTAAAAAAACATTCTAACGTTTGCGGTAACTGACACTAGAACTTTTACAGAACGTTATCCAACGTTCTGGGAACGCTCCCTGTTAGCTGGGGAGTGTCTCTTATTCTCACACACACTGTAATCTGTGTTTTAATGGCAGTATTGGTGAGATGAGAAGGGGACATGTCGTCTCCATCCCCTCCCGTCTGCCCCCCATAAAAACAGGCTCCTGTCTGCACACCGAACCTCTGCTGACACGCACATCAAAGTCACAGCTGTTTTATCACATATCAGGGGCCTGAAGGGAAGCGGAAACGAGCCGCTGACCGCCCCCCTTACACCCACCCCGGCCTGAATGCAGAAACTACAGCGACAGATCTGAGAGCGATAAGACAGTGATGGAATCGGGCTGTTTGTTTGGTGTCTCACTGAAAGAGATACACAGATAGAGATGAAGATACGACGAGGGCGTGTAAACAAATTATCTGCCCTTTGAACTTCTAAAAGAGACCGGAATATATTTCAGCTCAACCGTGCGAGTGAAAGCTAAATGCTTTCATTCGAACCGCTGATGGAGGTGAACTGCAGACTTTATCATGCCATCGCATCAAACGCCACGTGCGACTGAAGCCGCGGAGGTCGTTTTTTCACGAGCCGTAATGAAGTGAATCGATTTTTCATCTGTGTTGTTTGTTTGTTTGGAACAGTTTTGTTTCTCATCATCAAGGAACGAACGAAAGAGCTGAAGTTGTACTTTTCGAAATAAAAAAGCAACCAAAACATAAGCCAGCACAAATGAAACAAACACAAATAAGCACATAAAATAAACAAACAAACCAAAACATGAAATATAAATAAATGACTATGAAACCTCAGCCAGGATCAAACCAGTGAGGTATTAAAGCTTGTGAGTGACGTTTAATGGACCTCAGTATGCAAAAAATAAACTCCACCCTTGGCGCCGATGTTCTGTTTTTGCTTTACTTCGATGTATCAAACTCTTTAGAAGGGATCAAACTCCTCAGATCCTTTAGAAACAATAATGGGACAATCTGAATCTGTTATTTGCTTGTCTGATAATCAAGAGCGTCTGGCAGGCTTTGAATTCTTCAACAGTGGGACTGATCGACTTAATCTCCAGCAAGCAGCTGATAAACCAGATCAACGATGCCTAATGATCCCGTTTGGGGGGGGGGGGTGAACAGATCCCAGGCCTGGAAGTTATCTCCATCTGTAGATGGGTCTCTGCAGACTACTGTCTCCAAACTCGTGTAGTGTTTCTAAAACAGCCCATTAACTTCTACCTGCCACTTCAAAAGAGCCGCGTGCTTTGATACCAATACCCACTGAAAAGTGTGTAAACAAAGACTGAATCACCCACATTTACAGCTACTCACAGGAACATTAAGTGTCTATGAGAAAGACACAGAGAGAGAGAGACAGAGAGAGAGAGAGAGAGAGACAGAGAGAGAAAGAGAGAGAGAGAGTGTTTGTCTTTTTGTTGATAGGTTTAATTCAGAGCAACAACTGCATCAAGTTTTTGTTTCCAGTCATTGGGAGTTATAGATATCTACACATTTTTAAATGTAGTATTACTGTTATTGTGTACGTTCTAAGAACGTTACTCAAACGTTTGTTTAATTCTGTAAAGCATTCTAAACGTTCCACAAACAACTTAAAAACAGCTTTATATATGATATGATTATATGATATATAATGTTAACAAAAAGGTTCTTTTTGACAACTTTGAGGGAATGTTTAGAGAACGTTAGCCCAATAAGAAATAATTTCTGAAGTTGTTTCATGTGATCTTTTGTTTTTTAAAGACACTAAAATGGCACATGAAGCATTTCGTTACGCTGGAATCAGTAAACGTGATTGTTTCATAATTAAATTAAATGTTTACGTGCCTTTAGACCTGCTGACATTATGAGATGATGTTTTTACTGTAATCACATCAGTTCACACTAATTTGCCCTCCAGCACTTACGAGAGTAACAACTCAAAACCAGAACTATTTTGAAAATCTGCTAAATATCACCGTTGGTTCTGAATTCACTCAGCATACACGGTTTGTACTGTGAACTTCAACCAGCAGACATGTAATGAGGACATATGAAATCTCACACACACACACACACCTCAGAGAGCAGCAGGATCAGAGATGGGTTTGGGAGGGGATTACATCTCCAGACTTGGTGGTGCCAGGAGTTAATGGGTTCACTCAAGGCCGAATGAGACGTCTTCATTACCACACTTGTGAAAACTGAAGGGGTGGAGAACAGAACACGGGAGGATGTGTCCTTTGATCTTGGGTGAACTGAATTGTAAATGAGCCGGGATTATCCCTATAAATACTTGAGCCCCATACTGAAGGTGTTAATCAGTGAACGTCAGACCACAAACAGAACCCCACTCGCTCCCTCCCGGAACTTCCGAACCAACACAAGCTTGGAAACTCACCGCTCAGAAGGACCGCCGCAGATTTACCCCGTTTGGTGTCGGATATTTTTCCGTCTTTGCTGGATTTGAGCATATTCACGGAGATGAAGGGCCAATTTTCCATTGAGTGGCTGTCTCAAAGCAGCCAGGCCTCAGCGCGTCCCTCAAACGCTTGGATCTCTTCTGGACAGGAGGGGCCCAGCGCCTCTGGCACGGCTCCTGAGAGTCTTCCGGGCTTCTATGGCAGATGGAGAGCAGAGAACACGGACGATCAGGAGACACACACAGCACAAGTTCAGCCTGGACACAGTTCTCTGTGTACGTCCACTCAACAGACTGCATCAGACAACAGCAGCCAGCAACACACTCACGGTAAAATACAGCCCTGATCGTTTTTGATGCTATAAATGTCCATTTTGTGATCCAAGTCAAAACTATTAAATTACAAAATGACTAAACATTTTCTAAACGTTTAATAGCTAAAAGTACTGTTTAAATGTACTGTATGTACATACTGTATGTTAAAAAGTACTGTATGAATGAAATACATTTCATTTTCATTCATTCAAATAGTACTGGGGAAAACCAGTATTTAACAAACATTCTGTTTTTAATTTACATGCTTTTTGCGTTGACTATGATTCATTATTATTAAATTTAATTATGATTTAGTAAGAAATGGCTCCAAAAATACAAGGATTAATACAATTCAGTTTGGTGTAAATGATCAATAACAAGAAGTTTTCTTGTTTGTTTGTTTTCTACAAATCTTGTTTTTATTTAATTAATCTGGCGTTGTGCAACTGCTTTTAATGATGCAGTTGTTGTCTATGTGACTTTATATTTACGTTTATGGTCCGTGTCCTCACAGCATCGGAACCGGGGTTCGGTAGCAGCAGCACGGAGGAGGAAGAGACGTCAGGGTACGAGAGTGAGGGCGGGCGTTCGCTCTCACCTGGGGCGCTGAAGGAACCCGCCCCGTCCGTGTCTCCCTCTACCGGCCGCAGACCCCGAACAGCGTTCACCGCCGAGCAGATCAACAGTCTGGAGAGAGTCTTCAAAAGAAACGCTTACCTGGGAACGCAAGACAAAGCTGAGCTGTGCAAGAAACTACATCTCTCTGATAAACAGGTGTGTGACTTTTTGTATTTTGTAATTATTTACCAGAACAAGATAAGCATTGTTGTTAAAGCTGCACTCCGTAACTTTGGCCTTTTTATCGCCATTTTTGTTTGAAACATACTTTACATGTTGTATTAACGTAGACTAAAGTCCCGAGAAATTATCATTTTAGTTGGGTTTAACAAAGGAAATACATTTCGATATAGTTTGTTCTCAGAAAGTGGGATAAAAAATACGTAATACAATAACTAGTACCTCCCAAATGTACTGTGTAGCGAAAATATGCACGGATAAGTTAACTTGTTTTTGATGTACAAAATGAACTTCTGCTAACTTTTGCTCCGATGTTTCTTTCCATCAGATTAGAAACTGGTTCCAGAACCGACGCATGAAGCTTAAACGGACCGTTCAAGACAGCCTGGCTCACGCGTGTCAGGCCAAGGTCGCCTCCCATATGATGCATTACCCTGATCTGCACAGTTTCCGACCCGCTCCGTATCCCGCATATTACCCGGGAGTTCAGGAGAGCTCGGTTCCTTACGCCCAGTGTCCCCCAGCTTTCCACTACAGCCCGGCTACGGCTGCTAGCATCCCCGCTCTGCCCGTAGAGACCCTGTATCAGTACAGCACCCTGCAGAGTTTACCGGTCCATGCCAGTAACCCATCTGTAATGGCACCATACCAGCCTTACCACTCCCAGTACTACAACACGCAGTGAGTCAGAATGCCGCATTCATCCTGACCGTCGCTGGACGCATTTCCTCCTTCTGAAGTTTGTTTACATTTGTGAATACAGGGTGAAGTGCAATAATGAATGTGAACTTGCAAACGATGCGGTTTATGACTGTTTTATTTAAATGTTTGTACATTTTGAATAGCTCTATTTCGTTCATGTCTATTTGATACAAGAGGACTGTAAATAAATCATCTTTTATTTGAGTATACTGCAAGTGATTTTTTTCCGAAGCTATTTTCTTATTCCTAACAATTTCATATAGATTAAATCACTGGTCATTGTAACTTAATTTTCATCTTATATATAATGTATACATTTTTATTGTTGTCAGGACAAATTATATTCCAAGTTATTTTTTTTAATAATTAACATTTTAGAGCTGATAAATGGAATTACGTGGGTTGCTTTAAAGGTGAGCAAATCTTAGTTTCAACAGAGTGTTTCCCTCATGAAACTAGCAAAGCAAAGAAAAACAATGTGGTCACTTTTAAGTTTCTGATACGTTTCATTAAGTACGCTTTACACACAATACTTCTACTTTTTTAAATCAGATTTTTGTACTTTATACAGTAGTTAACAAAAAGTTAACTACAGTACAGAGCAGAACCAGGTGACACTTAATTTAGCCTGCAATTTACAGACAAGCAGTTTACCAGAACCATCAAACTCTATGAGATACTCAGCAAAAGTTTGCATAAACCGTATCAGTGCCCATTATCACATTAATCACAGAAAGGCATCAAATGTAGAAAAAAGTTTATTTTAATGTATAAAACAGATTTTCAAAACCATTAACAAAACCCACACCACAGAAATACCCATTCCCTAACCCACCTTAAACAAGCACTCTTATTACCCCAAACCACACGTTTTACCCTCCCACCATGAAAGCAGTATGCTAAACTAACCATTGTTATGTCAAACTATGCTAAAACATAATGGAACAAAAGGAGGGACGTAACCAAGCACTCGCTCATTCCATGCTGATTGCCCTTTACTATACAGAGACAAAATCAAGCATGGACAGCTTATACAGTTTTCTGCTGGCCCTTCTTTCCAATCAGAGACTTGTGGATGTGAGGAATCACACCTGTAGGAAAGACAGAACACAAGTTCCATTACCACCAACAGCAGAGCACAGTCTGATATCACTTCACATATAAAGTTGAGTGATTCGCATTTGACAAAGATCTTTAGCTTATGACCTTTGTGCTACTAAAAAAAAACTTCATTTTTTTTACTTAAATAGATTCATAAACCAGAAACAGATAAAAGCCAGAGCAAACATTAATATTACGTTAGATTAACCTAACTGAGCAACCTCAAGACATCCTACAACATCTAAGCTATTACGTTTTGTGTTTGTTATTAACTCACCTCCTCCAGCAATGGTGGCTTTGATCAGAGAATCCAGCTCCTCGTCTCCGCGGATGGCCAACTGTAAATGTCGCGGAGTGATGCGCTTCACCTTCAGATCTTTGGAGGCGTTTCCAGCCAACTCCAGCACCTGCGGACGCAACACACACTGGTTTTTAGAGAGGTGTTGGGGAGGGACTGAGAGCGATTCATATGCTCGCCAGCAACCTGCTGATTATTATAAGAAACTGTGCTCAAACGAAAACAATACCTCAGCCGTGAGGTATTCCAAGATAGCCGCGCTGTACACCGCTGCTGTGGCACCCACACGGCCGTGGCTGGTGGTTCGAGTCTTCAGGTGCCTATGGATACGCCCTACAGGAAACTTAAAGGGACAGCGACCCCAAAATGAGCGTTGTGGTTTTGACATATCTCTTAGAATTGGGCCGTACTCTTAACGATCACGAAATTAATCACAATTTAATGAGGTATATACACAAAACAAATGTACAGCCATGTACATTCTGACACAAAGTAAATGCTATTGGCTATTTAAAAGGGGAGGAGCCTTCCATAAGTCCAACCCCCAACTTCCTTATTTAGAAAGAAATCAATGCAACAAAGAAAACTGCACTTCTCAAACTTCAAAGAAAACAAAGCAACATTATTCATTTCTGTGTAAGATCCGTTTGTATTTTTCTGGCTGGTTGAGTCGGTACCTGCAGACCAGCTTTCTGGGATCTGGATACTGCTTTTGTCTTGGCTTTGCCACTGTCCTTTCCAGCTTTTCCTCCTGCCTGTGGAAGCACCAGAACACAGTTTATTACATTTACATTTAGGCATTTGGCAGACGCTTTTATCCAAAGCGACTTACATTGCATTATACTATACATTGATTCTAAGTATGTGCAATCCCTGGGATCGAACCCATGACCTTGGCGTTGTTAACGCCATGCTCTAACCACTGAGCTACAGGAAAGCTTCAAAACTGAATCTCATTGAAACAACCTAATGCTCAATGTAAGTAATGCAAGTTACTGCAAACAAACGCAAGACAAGCAAACGAGTTAAAGCCTTTCAAAAATACAGCCTGCACCAAGTGGAAATGCATTTTGGCAAGGTTTCAAAAATATATTGAATAAACTTGAGGTTGTTTAAATATTGAATGTATTTTCTCTTTAAAAAGATTCTCACATACAGTAGCTTTTTTTGTTATTTTAACTCAAGACAGTTTTTTTAATCCGTCTACTGAAATTAAAACGTCTTTTGTTAGAATTCTCCCTTTTTATTTGCAGCAAAATATCCCCAATAATCCGTGCACAAGATTTTAGTTTAGTTTAAAGCCCCTCTGTCCCACCTTTTTATAAATGCACATACAGATTTTGTCTCTTTTGACATGAAATGAAAATACTACATTTACTTTTCACTGTAGGCGCTCTTTCAACAGAACGCAGCAAAACCACGAACGCTGCACGTCTATTAACGCCACCACGAGCATAAATACGCGGTAGTGGTTCTATGAGTTTATGCCGAGCGCTTCGGTGCAAGGTATGTTTTATTTTATAATTAGAAAAAATAAAATATATGTTTACCATGTCGCCGGATGAAGTTCTTCTTTTCACTCAAAACGGAGGGAAAACACAATGATCCCCACTTAACCGATAGCGCGACACGGCAGAGCGTACCAACCAATCAGCAAACGCCATCTTGTTTTGAAAACTCGCTTTTAACCAATCGCTGTGCTTTTTGATAGGTAGGCTCTTTTCTTTGGTTTTTTGGACCACCAGCTCACTGTTTTTATGCGCATGCGTCAAAGCATCGCCACAGTATAACCGGTTAGTTGCGTTGGTTATGTTTTGATGTGCATGAATATATTTCATTTTTAAAAAATTAAAACGTATAAACACATAAAACAGCTAAGCTTTTTGCTTACTTGACGTGAGTAACACGTCGCATTCGTCTACTGCAACGCATAACAGATAAATACTGTGTTATTAGCAGATTAAATTAAATTTGAAATATCATAATGATTTAATTACGTTTGAAAATTACGAGTCAAAAATACCTTTTGTGACACAGCTGAAATACGTTTTTTTAAAGCTTTTTAATTTCTGTAATAAACATCGATATTAAACCAATTACACGTTTTATTTAATGATTGTGTGTTGCTGATTCAGTTAAGAGCACTGGTTTGAGTGTAACTGTTTTCCACGTATGTGTTTTTATAATCACACTGACGAATTTCGAATAACAACGCACTGACGAATTTCGTTCAGCAGATCAGAATTCAGCTTTTACGTCACGAAAATGTATAATCCAAGGATGAATAAGAACACAGCTGTTTCTGGATCAGATCTTTAAGTTGTTGTTTTTAAAGGGCGTGCAAATTATTATAAATTTAAGCATTTATATAAATTAAGATCACCATATTAAATGTTAAATGTCATTTAAGTTTAATTATGGTTATGGTTTAATATGGTATAATTATGCTTATGAATGTTTTAGACACCTGCCACCTGAGGGCTTGGCAACCGCATCTCTTTCCCTATTTATGATATGTAAATAAACTGATTTTCATGTTGTAAATTTTTTAAACGGTACAACAGAAAACACTTAGTGCTGTTTCAAAACAAAGTTTCTTTCTGCTCCAAACAATAAAATGACGTGGAAAAAATGTACTAAATTCCAGATCTTGTTTCTGGGTCTATGCTATATAAATGAATCATCTGTATTATTATCATTATTAGAGACGCAGAGCAGGAAATACAAGCACAGAAGGAGGAAATGTCTCTAACCAATAGAGCCTGACAGCTCCTCCCTTGCACTCCGAATGACAAGCGCTCAGTCCTATGACCGGCCCTGCGCGTCCGCCGCCTCTGTTATTGGCAGACGTGAAGCCAATGCTGTGGTACTGAGAGCCGCGTCGGCTGCAGCAGGGGCAGAGAGGAGCGTTTCTCTGTTGGAGAAGTTGGCTGGAGGTGGTGAAGATGGCGGATGGAGACAGTGGGAGCGAGCGCGGTGGTAGCAGTGGCGGCGGTGGAGGAGGTGGCGGAGGCTATCAGCACTTCCAACGGGAGCAGGAGACCCAGGAGCTGGCGTCCAAGCGCCTGGACATTCAGAACAAGCGCTTCTACCTGGACGTCAAGCAGAACTCGAAGGGCCGGTTCATTAAGATAGCGGAGGTGGGCGCCGGGGGCTCCAAAAGTCGCCTGACCCTGTCCATGTCCGTGGCGGCCGAATTCCGCGACTACCTCGGGGATTTCATCGAGCACTACGCCCAGCTGGGGCCCAGTAGCCCGGAGCAGATCGCGCAGTCCTCCAGCGGCGATGACGGCGGCCCGCGGCGAGCGCTCAAGAGCGAGTTCTTGGTCCGGGAGAACCGCAAATACTACCTCGACCTAAAAGAGAACCAGCGCGGGAGGTTCCTGCGAATCCGTCAGACCGTCAATCGAGGGCCGGGCTTCGGAGTCGGCGGAGGAGGAGGCCCCGGGGGCAACGTGCAGGCCGGCCAGACCATCGCGCTCCCCGCGCAGGGCTTAATTGAGTTCCGAGATGCCCTGGCCAAGCTCATTGACGACTACGGCGGAGAGGACGATGAGCTGAGCGGAGGGCCCGGCGCCGCGGGGGGGTACGGAGAGCTGCCCGAGGGCACCTCCATCATGGTGGACTCCAAGAGGTTCTTTTTTGACGTCGGGTCCAACAAATACGGAGTTTTCCTGCGGGTCAGTGAGGTCAAGCCCAGTTATAGGAACTCCATCACCATACCCTTCAAAGCCTGGGGCAAGTTCGGGGGAGCTTTCTGTCGTTATGCCGAGGAGATGAAGGAGATCCAGGAGAGACACCGGGATAAGATGTACGAGAGGAGAGACGAGTCGGAGGGCGAGGATGTAGACGATGACTGATGCGGAGTTCTGACCACAGGCGCAGGTTTATGACGAGAAATAATAAGTTGCATGATATGAACTCAAATAGCCTATTAAAATATTTGTGGCAGATTATTCATTTGACAGAAAAAAATAGATCTGTGAAGTTTCTATGTGGTGGGGGGGTGGGGGGATGCAATAGATCACAAATAGAAGCTAGGGGCAAATGATGTCACATGAGATCTGACCTATTCCCTATGCTGCTCTGCCCTGTTAAACCAGCAAGTTTAATTGTCTTAGCTAACAATTAAAGTTTTATTACATGAAACACCAAGACTGCTGAATCTTAAAGCGGTCAATACACGAGAAAAACAGACCAGAAGGGTGTGTAACGTCCAAAAGATTTAGAAGAGATTTAAATAAACAAAGAGGTCTTCATGTCGTGTGTTTCCTGCTACCCTGCTGAGGCGGTACGGGACTCAAAATGTTATCAAAATGAAGAACTTCATAATTATGTTGTAATGTGACTCTCAAAAGTTGTCTTCTCAAATTATTATTTTGTTTTGTGGGCAGAATATTCCCACGGGTCTCTTTAGTTATCATTCAAATTTTTTTAGGCATGTCACGTATCCATCAAAATGTTTTTTGTTTAGGAAAACTAAATGTTTTAAATTTCGATGGGGGTTACGTCTTTAAACGTGAGCGTTTTGCCTCTTATTTATTTTCATTCTGTTTAGATTCTATTAAGCAGTGGCTACAACACAAAACATTCACTGCGTGTGTTACTGATAAAAAAAAACAGATGTTCAACAGACCCGGTTATACCTGAAGATTCTGTCAGTGGTGTACATTATACAGGTTTTGGGGTTGACATACAAAGAGTTTTGTCTTTTTCTTGAGTTGGGTCCAAATCCTTTGTTGGATTTAAAACTGAATATAGAACAGATTGTCTAGATTGATAGAACTAAAGTGAGATAACACTCCTTATTAATTTAATATAAAGAACAGAGCTACGTGGCTAAGTGTATTCTCAAACTTCTCCCATTGTGTGCGTGTGTGTGTTGTTTTTTTTTAATAGAAGCTCATTCTTTATGAGAGAGTATGTAAACAAACCAGCATATTTTTGGATACACGAACTAAAGTTATATATGAACTATAGAATTATTATTAAGGCTCAAAAAGTTAATTTTGTAAAAAAAAATATATATAAATAAGCTGGGATTGAAAACTTGTCCAGTGTATTTGTTTTGTGGAAGAGAACAGAATAATAAATCAATACAATAAGTTTCTGATTGCATAGTTAAGATAAGCCAAGCAAAACATAACATATAATCCCCCACAATCCTTTGAGTTTACAGCTTTGTTTTTATTTGTAACTGCTATCAAAAGTCTTTAGTCTTTTAATTTATTGCTTTCCCTTGCATACTATTCTCTGCTATATTAATATGACACGTTCTTTTATGAAAAGCGTTTGGCCAAATGTTATGAAATAACCAACTAGACCAGTGGGTTGTGATGGAGAAAGATTGTTAAATTGAAACCATTGAATCGGAGCACTTTAGCATAGAAGAACCAAACAGCTGTTTTTTGGGGAGCATCGGTGTGTTTTGTGCTAGCGTGAAACCTTTTTGTTATTGTGTTAATCGTCAGCTGTTTAACTTTGAGACGATCTTGACAAAACACAGAAATACACGGAGGATTAGCTAAAATACAGCCAGTTGGCGTCACCCCATGTATAAAAAGAAATCAAATTATTTATTAGCTAACAAATCAGGTTCACACTCTGTTGGCTATACAAATAGCAGCGAACGCCAGTTCTCCTGCATGCGCCTCTCTGCAGTCCGATCCAGACTCGTGTTCTGTACTCGCAGCAGCTGTTTTTCTGCAACAGCAAGCTGACTTAGCAGGCCGGCTATTTTAATGCGAGAAGCATGAAGCGGGTGAGCATTCCTGCGCGGGTGCTCATGGATTCAGCTGCGGCATTAGCTCTGTGTGTGGGGAGGCACAAGGGCCCGATTGTTAAGCATCCGCAAGCTACTGCAAATGTTATTACATCAGCAGAGCACGTATACCGCATGCGATGGCTGCTGCTGCAGGAAACCAAAAAGCATGTTGTAATTCAGTGATCATTTTGAAATACTGAAGTGAGGAATTGGCACTCTTACGGTAACGTGTGTGTGTATAGACGTCCCAGAAAAAAAACCAGGACCACATTTGGCAGTCGAGGTTGAACGCCAACCGAAAGCGTGACACAGCAGCTGTTGGCAGGACATTCCTGCGTCCTTCCCCCCTCTGACTCCCTCAAACTGCTGGTCGTGTTGCTCCACCACACTGAATATTTGTAGGCGAGAGGCACGATTCAGGTTTTCAGGCTAGCTTTACAACCCAACTCACTGCTAATTGTGCGAACTTGCTCTAGTAAGGAAATCCGTGACGTTTCTGTACCGGTTCTGTAGCCCTTCGGTCAACATTAACAGCATTTATAGATCATGTGTGTTTTCATTTTTGCATTTATTGTACGAGTCATCTGTTCTATTAACTACGTTTAGAGAACCTGTGTGACACAGAACCGAAATCGGTTGCTCATTTGGTTTCGGTTTGCTTTTGCAGCTTTACACTTTGCAAAAGCCATTTACCCTCATACTGGCTGTGTTTCTTCACTTTAACATGTATAAGCGCAAGCATTAAAACCCTCTAAGCTGCTAAATGTTAAGGTGAAGTATCGCAGCACGTTCTGACCATGTAAGATGTGGAACTGGGCACAAACCATAGAGCAGAAGCTTTCGCTAACACCCGAAATGGACTTTCTTTCGACCGAACTTGGCTGTTTATTTCAGATGTATCGTGTGAGTTATATATAAATATATATATGTGAGAAAAGTGCTGTAAAGCTACGCGTTTTGTTACCGCCTTACTATCACAAAGAAATCGGGGACAGGAAGCTATACTCATCTAGAGAGATGGGGATTATGAGGTCATTTCCTGTTGGAACCCTCACCAACTCTCCCAATTGGCCGATTTGTCTTTCTGTTTCCTGAGTTTGGGATTTGTGCAAAGTTCTGTGGGGTGTCGCCGTGTGTCCGTGTACTTCTGAAATTAACAATACCTCTGTACGAAATATTGGAGAACTTTGGAAAGAACGTTACGTGATTCCAGGTGATGCGCCCGAGCTCTTAACAGCATCCGTGTAAACCACTGTTTTTTGAAACACCGTTTTCCTGATCGTAAGTGCAGTATTTCATCGAAACAATCTTTTTTGAAAGGTAGCTATTTTTCCAATATATATGATGTTTTCAGCAGAGATTTTAACCTCAGGTTCTTGGCATTCTCTCTACATATATTCGCTTAATTCATTTTGTGTCCGTTACTTGATACTGACATTTTAGAGAGAGAGAGAGGGAGAGCGAGAGAGAGCGATCACAGAGGATTTCACGGCTGCTGCAGGACACTGTCAAGAGCTCAGGTCTCAGATACTCAAAGTATCTCCGCCCATCCCATCAAGCCCCGCCCACACACCGGACTGCCCCAATTAGAACAGGCAGTCTTCCGTTTTTCCCATGGCAACACCATTTTTGTTTTTTTTTAGAGAATTACAAGTCTATATTTAGAAAATGCTATGTATGTTTGTAACAGAATAAAGGAAATTATAAATGATGGAAAGCATTTCCTCTGTGTCCTGGTGTCCTGTTTTTTATATATGGATTGCGTTCTTCAGTTTTTAAGTCAACATGAGCTTTCTGTCTGTTTACTTTAGTTGCTTTCTGGTTGATGTCGTTCAGGCCACACTGGTTAAATTGGTTAAAGTTAACCAACACGCTTTGTCTTAGGTTACTGTTGAGGTCACTCTAAAAATCTAAACTTTAAAAGTTAACATAGTTATTTATTAACTGTTAATGTAATTAAATGTTACGGCGATGATGAATCTAATTTTAAGCTTCCACATTTTGGTCAAAAAGCCTCTTTAGGTTTCTCTGTGTTGACTTTTAGCAACGAACGCATTTTCAGTATTTCTAGGCACGCAGATGTCCGCAGCATTTGTCCGCGGTGATCATTAAAATGACGGTCTTGACATTCCGATGTCATTCTGACATTCCGATGTCATTCTGACATTCCATCGTTCTCACAGGAACGTCTGACTGCAGGCCAGAATT
This sequence comes from Botia kubotai, assembly GCA_036877585.1. Classification (NCBI taxonomy): domain Eukaryota; kingdom Metazoa; phylum Chordata; class Actinopteri; order Cypriniformes; family Botiidae; genus Botia; species Botia kubotai. The sequence goes on along the minus strand of JAZGTI010004249.1, from coordinate 12,358 downwards.
GCAGACAGGAGTGGCATAAGGGGACGTAATGCCACACGGAGACCTCTGCCAAATCATTTGGGGATTATTTCAAATGCTGTGATCACACGAGCCTTCCACTGGTTACGAAGAGCTCATCTCTAAGCATTAAGCGCTGGCCAAAATTTCGACACACAACTGGAAGGTCTGATTGAGGTCAAGGTGGGTGGGGTTATATGACATCATCATAGGAAAAAGCCAAAGTGTTTGCATTTCATTGGTTAAAGCCATATGAAAATTGAGTATGGCTTAGTTCTCCGAAACGAGTGTTGGTACATAGAATCATGCACATTTAATGTGTTTTTTTGTCTTTTAACATGAACTGTATGAGCTTGTTGACTAATGATGGCCGTACTTTGTTTTTAATGCTCCTTATTTGTCATTGTGGAAGATACATTTAATGTGTTTGGTTTCAGCAATGAATATAAAATAGACAATATCTAAATTATAATAGAAAAAAATATTAATAGGGAAAACAGGCATACAAATGTAAAAAAAACAAATAAGACAAATAAGGTGACCTCAATTAAAAAAAAGCGAAATTTTGACAGAATTTTTCAAATGCATCATTAATTATGGACGTATTTCACTAAACTATTACTTTTGTCTTATTTTGTCTTAAATAATTTGGACCCTTATATACAAAACATTCTGCAGAGAGAAGACACGTGATCATTTTTGCAGCGCACGATCGTATCTAGTCGTGCTGCTCTCCACATCACAGTATAAGGCCGCGATGCTTGACTCGGTAAATTAACCGCAACCAGATCGAGTTCCCCGGACTCACGAGCGCAGAGGAGCGCAGAGGAACGCGTGAGGGAGGAGGGCTGGAGTTACGTGACGGGGGTTTGCGTTCACAGGAGAAAAACCCTGATCCAAGCGTGTTGCTATATTTAGCTGGTGTTGCCATGTGCCGGGAATGTGATACATACATCCTGCAGCATGCGCATGTGAGCGTCCACAGAGATTTGGGGGGAGGGGCAGTTCACAAATGTTACACTTACACTTATTAGTGTTCATTATTTTAAGGGCTCTGTTGTTAACGATAAAATGATTTTAATAATGCACAACTGCACAAATGAGCATCTGTAAATGTTTAAAGAAATGTATCTCTTTTCTAAAGAATGACAAACCTAGTAGTTCAAACGGTACAGAATTAGCAGGAACATCTTCAAAGGGACAGTTCACCCAAAAAAAGAACATTTTCCGTCATTTGCTCACCCTCATGTCATTCCAAACCTATATGACTGTTTTTCATCTGTGGAACACAAAAGAAGATATTTTGAGAAATGTCTCAGTGGTTTTGTGTCCATACAATGGAAGTCAATGGGTACCACTGTTGTTTGCTTACCAATGTACTTTTGTGTATCTTAGACACAAAAAAAGGTCACACAGGTTTGGAATGACATGAGGTTGAGTAAATGATGGAAGAATGTTCGTTTTTGGGTGAACTGTCTCTTTAAGACTGTGTGTCTTGTATATGAATGGGTTGAGCAGAGAATCAGGTTGCTGTGGTTAGCAGAAACAGTGAAATGTGTTCGCGCTGTTCCTCAGTACACTGACAGTCACATGGTTACGGTGGGTTCATTTTGAACCGATGGTTACCCACTTTGTTTGCATGTGTTAATAAGATCTGGTTAAGATCTGGTTAAGGCATTCATAACTAATATACTATAATAAATGTATATTACTGGAGTATAAAAATGTAAAAGGCTTTTGTTTAATTTGACAGGTGTCTTTACATTTTACATTCATGCATTTTTATCCGAAGTGACTTACAGTGCATTCCCGCTATATATTTTTATTAGTAAATGTGTTCCCTGGGAATCAAACCTACAACCTTTTTACAGCTAACACAACGCTACCAGCTGTACTGTCATTCAATTAGCAATCATTCAAACATCTTCATAAAGGCATTTCAAAGTTTGTTACTGAAGTTTGTTATATTATTGCGAGTATTATTGTATAAATCTCAAAATCTTAAAGGCAGGGTAGATAATCTTTTACAAACACACTAAAAATCACTGTGGTTTAAATATATTTATACGTTTATATATCTTCTGTGGAAGGCGCAGGACCATAAAACGTTTAACCTATCGGTCCGAATGCAATGATAGGATGTCCCACTTGCCTGTCAAACTGTGTATTTGCAAACACACTGTTGGAGGGGGCGTGGCTTTGGAGAGCACTCTGAAGGGAGGAAGGGATCTTATGCTTTAAAACTAGCTTGCTATCTATTGCTAGCCTCTCCGAAATTGCTTCCCTTTAACTGAAAAAACAAAAATACTTGAACCAAAAGTACAGTGACACTCACCTGCCACATGAGGGCGATCTATCACTTCTAGTCTTAAGCGCGGTGATTTTCAGTCTTGGTACCGGGGACACACTGCACGTTATCTGACACCTGAGTTCATGTATCCTTGCCAATAAGCTCATGATTTAAATCAGGTGTGATAAATAGGGTACTAGACTTACAAAACGTGACGCTTAGACCTTTTAATCCCTCCCACTGGTTTATAATTCCTCATCATGTTTACTATTTGTTGATTCATAACATTTTCAGTACCGATTTGTGATATTTAGGAATCTATGTACAAAGGAATCACATTCTAAACAAAAAAAAACAACATGATGATTTTGGGATGCTGATAATAAAACTGGCTGCAACACAATGTTACGTCTGCGTTTAATTTTTATTTTAAAAATACAGTTCAAAATCAAAATACAAGAAGCAAGGACGAAACAGTGTTCCGATTTGTAAATAAATGTTAAATAGTTTAAATAAATACAAAACAACATTAAAGACGCTGAAAACAAAGAATTCAATGTGAATTTACAGCAAATTTTTCAATGAATTTACGTTCCTAATTCTTAATTCTGACATCTAGACTGCAAAATATGTCAAATGGATCCAGTGAGATCTTCAGGAGTAAGATATATATGCTTAAACATGACACTGACTATCATCGACTGACAAATCCAGTTAAATAACTGTACTTGGTACATACTCTCTGGACTGTCTTGGGTAACTGAATCAGGTCTGATTCTCAGCTCTGGACTAGCTGTTGATCAATGAGAGTGAAGTTTGTGATGCGATCAGCTGAGGTCTGGCACATGTCCACGCGCTCGTAATCATCGTACGCAGTGCTAATAAACCAGCCGGGAAATTTAAAGGATTCAAATGTGTTGGAAGACACTCCGGTCTCTTTCCTGTAGAACAGCAGGTGATCGTAGCCTTCAGCGTCGCCATCTTGAATTGTGCTGAGGTTACCATTCACTTCCTACAACAATAGAGAGGAGCTTCATTTTTTTGCTTTAGAATGTGGCAAAAAATGTACAGAGGTTGCGAGACGCGTGTTTAAAACGAATTTGACCGTACTAACCTTCAAAATCAAGGTGGGGGAACTTGACTGATCCGACTTGGAGCAAGCGAGGTAGAGGTTGCTCTTGGAAATTCCCAGACATATTGGATGGGAGTCGGTCCTGCTGGGGGTCGGCGTGGTGTATGTCGATAGATTAAACAGAACTGGATAAAAAAAAAAGTTACAATTGTTTAGTTAGAAGGTAAAACCAAAACAACATTCATTGAATCTGTGTTTAAATGAGAAACCTTGTGTTATAGAGATGTACCTTTGTGCTGGTCGTTTCCTCTCCTCAGAGTTACGGCCTGTAGATGTGGCGCTCCGCCACTCTGCACAACAGATTTTTGGAACTGGTCGCACACAGAACACTGTAAAACACGGCTGTTTTTGGTGTAGGATGGAACTGCCTCAATCGTATTTAGATGACGCTCTGTGGAAATAAAAGAGAAATCGATGAGTCTTGCACGGCACAAATTCACCACAGCACAAATTCCATGTCAGGGTTTTGAGTCAACTTAACTAAAACTAAACTTGGTTTGCTAATGGCAATTTTAAAAGCATCCGATATTTAATACTACAAATATTTAAGTGAGCTCTGCAAAGGAACAATTTACACTAGCTTAAGTGGTCAGCGAGGTTTATGAAACATGATAACAGGTTTATTGCTGGCCAGAAGGGGGTTTATCAGATCTAACTAGCTCAACCAAGATGGTCAACCAAGATGGTCAACCAAGTTTTAACCTGGTCCACCAATAAACTCAGATAATCAGGAACATCCTCTGAATGTCGGCTGACGTTCTAAAAACTCCTTTTAAAGTTACCAAAAATGTTCTTGCCCTAAGGTTAGTAAAATGTTTTTTGACATTATATATTACATATATAAAAACATGATTCTTAAGTTATTAGTGTAATGTTTACAAAAGTTACAGAATTAAGGAAATGTTTGAGTAACGTTCTTATAACCAAGCAATAATGTTAATGCAACATCAAAAAAACTAGAATGTTCCTAGAATGTTCAAAATAGCATTTTTTATGTTTTGTTAACGTTGGGGGAACATTCTTATAACCTCAAAACATTAGCTGGGACGGATTCGGTGATGGTACCTTCGATCACATTCTCCATGATGATATTGAGCAGCTCATGATCTCCAAACTCAGAAGACTGTGGTCTGAAGTTCTTCATCCTGTGGAGGGCGATGATGATGCTCACCACTCGCTTCATGCTGTGAGAATGCAGCTCCACTTTCATTCCTCTGTGCAAGTCACACCGGCCACTCTGAAGACACACAAGATGTTTAAACACGTTTCACGTCATTGACATTCAGCAGACCGTATTCATACACGCGTAACCCTGTTTTTAAAAGAACTCACCATGTTCAGAGGATCCGAACAGTCCATTTCATCAAACCCAGCAGTACTGCCCGAGTTAAACGGGACGTCGTACGCGCTGTTTCAAAGGAAAAACAAATAAAAGACGTCATTAGCAAAACCAAAACAATTCACACATCCACCATCTAAAAAATCGTACTATGAAATCTTATAAACAAAGTCGTGACGTCGTCTACAACATGCATTAAGAGATGTCGTGTGCAACATCCACTTTTGCCTTTTTTTCCCAAGCGTCCGAAATTGCTTTTGAACTCACGACAGAAATATAATGCATTTGATCCGGAATACTTACTCGTCTAAAGCCAGAATCAGGTCAAATCCCTCGCAGGTCATCGTGATTAATAAATAGTAAACACTGATCGTGCAGTTCAGTGGTTTGGTGGTGAAGTTCTCGCTTCAGAGCTCGCCAGAGAAGTGGTTTGTCTGAACGATGACAGCGTGTTTATATATCCCCACTTCGCATGTGGGAATTTCCTGAGGGAGGAAGTGGTTTGATAGTAACTTTATAGATTTCATCACCGTGCTGACGTCAGCAGGCACGCTAGCGTGTAGAATCTCCCGTCGGCGTGTAAAGTGCTCGGGGCCACCGGCCAAGCTTTGTTAAACCGAGAGATCCGGTTTAAAATCTGTGTTCATAAACTGAGATGATGAATTGCAAATCCGTGCTCACTGACTGCCCGAGCACCGTATTGATGAACATAAAATTTGTATTTATTATTTGTTTTGAAGAGTTAATTGCTTAAATGTGTTTGTTCAAGGTATGCAATATGAAAAATTAAAATTACATAAAAATGTATAAAACTCTACAATAAAGCTGCAATCCGACACTTTTTTAACCTGGGTTAAAATCATTCAATGAGCAAGTACATGCCAGATCAGTATTCAAAACGGTCTCCTTACATTACCCCCATGCGAAACAGTAAGTTTATGATAACGATTTGTAATCTGAGCTGTCTGGTCCGATTTCCCGGTAAATGTCAGTTTGGCTTCAAATAACCTGTAATTTTATGCTCAAACAAAGATGGCGATAGAGAGGCGAAAGTTACGGATTGCAGCTTTAAGATTAAATAAAATAAATAAGAATTAATTATTAAAAAAAATACAAAAAAGTTGGAAAGTTGTAACTGTGAATTGGGGTTATACATTTCACAGTATAGAGTTTAGGATATGAACAGCTGCTGGCTGTTGCAAAAACGAAGCGATTTTACCCTCAATTTTAAAATGATCTCAGTTTATGTAAACTTTCTTATGATATGCATCTGGTTTCTCCATTGGCTTCCAACTGTCAAGATAAAATTCAGGATTTTCTTACTTACAAATGTCTAAAGGTTCTCAGTTTGCTGTAGATGGTTTTCAGTTTGCTGTAGAATCTACAATCAGCAATACGGTGTGTAGGGAGGCAGCGAGAACAAATTGCTGATTAGAGAATGTGATTGTAAGACATGACCTTCTGACTGCTGGGGTCATACCCCTCAACAACAATAACATTCAAAATAACACACACAGAAGGCAGAGTAGTCAGACAGCAGCCACGAGTCTTTCTGTTGAATTTGTTGTAGTACTGTTTTGTTTTCTCATTGTTTGTGCCCGTGCATGGTGAGTTTAGCAATAAAAGCAGGAAATTTGGTCATTCAGAATATAGGTTGCAAAAGTACGCCGAAACATAAGACTTATTTCATTACAAAGTACATTATCTGAAAAAACGTGAGAACAAACATTACCATGAATTTGAGAAAACCACGTTTGAGCAGTTAGTATGTCTCCCTTTTACTTTAAAGACAACAGCACGTCCCAACATGTATGTTCAAAAACGGATGCTCCATGTTTGCCAGCAAGATTCAAGCACATTCCACCTCGTGTCAGAGCAAGTCGTATTCTTCAGCAAAAACAAGGAAATCTGATCGCCATAAAAGAGTTAATATGATAAATGTCATAAAATGGGCTAATTTGTACTTGAAATGATGTGGTTTTCTAACAGTTTGTAGTAAAAAAAAAGTCAACACAGGATAATGAGACTTATGTTTTGATTTTAAGCATTTATTTTGCAAATAAAAACAAAAACTGGAAGACCTTAATTTAAACTTTCTTTTTCACAGAGGCAGAAGCAGGTGAACTGATGAATGAGTTTTAAATAAGGAATTTTAGGGTTTAATCTGTGTTTAGGCAATCCTTGTTTACTCGTTTAAACCAGATGGAGTGTCAAGTAAAATTCTCCGCTTATGTAACGCTTAATGTTCCTCATTTACCGCCTGGCGAGTTTGGAAGCGAGATATTGTGACGCTGAGGAGGCCTCATAACCCAAACTGAATCTTACAGGATATCTTCCTGCAGATACAAACTGGCTGTCATGCTGTCAGCTGGATTTTTAAAGCTGGTGTGATGATACCATGAGTCAGTGTTTCTACGTCTTTAAATGCAATAGGCGTGTGGAAGGCTTGTTTGTGTTTAAAGAGGAAATGACTTTGTTGAATTACTGGTTTAACCAGATTTGCCACACGCTGGTGATCTCCTCAGTCAGAGTGTGCGATTACACAAATGTAGTTATTGTGTAACTACACAAATGTAGTTATTTTTATGAAATGTACATTTATAAAATATTATGCCATTTATTTACAATAGTTTTATTTCAGTTAGCTACTGAACGCGATACATGCACGCTGTCTGATACTCTAAGATTAAGGGCATGGTGTTATTTGCATTTCCATGTACAAATATGGTCCTCAGTCAACATCACATGCTTGTAAAAGGAAGTCGCATGAGCTGTAAGGGTGTTGAAAAACCAAAGTCGCAATAACTCATGCAGTGTTGTAGGGGGCTAGAACCACTGCATTCATGTAGGACAGCAAAATCTGTGTGTCAAAGAATAACAACTGATTTTAAATGTGGCCACGTGAGGTTAACAAAGCAGAAGAAACACGTACATCAGATACGTTTTAGATGAAGACATTTATCAAAGACTTTCCAGACCAATCTGGAAAGAAGGTTCAAAAACCACAAAAATCTTGTTTTGTTTTTCATTTTCAGAAAGCGCACAGGTTCATTACGGGCTACAGGCAGACAAGTGAAAAATGCCCATTTTGGTTTAACTTAAAATTTTCACAAGAATTTGTTCACTTTTAAAAATTTGCTCATTGTGATTCATTTTGCCAGCACAGTTGTTAAACCTTCAGATATCTTTAAAACGGTACACGTTTACTTTTGCAAAAAGGAGAACATATCGGTGCCATTTATTTTTTTATAACCCCATTGGTAAAGCGTATACATAATATAAATTCATAATTTATATGATTTTTCATTGGAAAACTTAATATTACTCGTACAGGCATTACATTGCATACTGGTGTATTATAACAAAACATGCCAATTATACTTGATACAGTAATAAATATTCATGAATGTTGAATATTCATGCATAATATTTTTGCGTTGCCTAAAAAAATGAAAATGAACTACAAACGTGTGCTCAGTGTTTGGATTGAGGCTAAACGAAAGGATTGTTTTCTAGATCTGCAGATTGTGGTGTTTTTTTTATAAACATGTTTTAATATGCATATTTGCGTGTCACACGGTTTGAATGATCAGAAACTTTGTATCCAAACTTCCCACCAAAAACTGAATTCAAAAGAACCATTATGACATTAACTACATCTGTGACACAAACAAACACCAAAACACCAAACGGCAACTTTTCAGACCAAATTCTTTGTAAGAGTAACAATGTAGAAAGTAAATTTGAGTATGAGGAAAGCCACGAGGAGAAAAACAGAATATATAAGGAACTGAAACAAACATTCTTCCCAGTTTGGGTAATAATGGCGCCTTTAAGAATATCTGGACATTTTTGCCACATTGCCTTGAATTTTTATAGCCGAATACAGAAAATGCACCATGTAAAATACTGTAAATATCATAACTAACATCAAATGAAGTGGCATCTGCAACACCATCATGAGCATTTTCTCAGAACAAACGTCACAAAGACATTTTGTCATATAATGCACTAATATTTAGACTAATATTTAATATATACGTTTTTACTATTTACTATTTCTCAGTCGTGTTTATTAAAGCTGGTGAGAAACGTGGCCAGTAAATAAGCTATGAATTTGAACACTGGTATTTATGATTTCATTAAATCTATGGTATTATGTAAGAAAATATATATATATATATACATATAATAAAAGAAACAGTGATTTTAGCACTGGGTTGTATTTATTTCCTATGAAACAGTTGATTTCAAGATCATTCAACAGCTCGTGTACAATACAGAGCAGGTTTGAATCTTAACTACCAAAAACAACTACTCAGAGAAAAGATTTTTGGAAAACCTGTTAACACACGTTTGTACCTGAAAACCTCATAACTACCAGCATCTGTTCTCATAAGGGTTTACAACCCATCTGTTTCATATTAATCCGGTTAACTTCAGCCTCTCCGAAAATCTCAGCGTTTCTCGATAAACAAGAGAGGGATTCTCATAATATACATTCATTATTGTTTGACCATATAAATCGACTTGTACAACAGAACAAACAATACAACGCGTTTATAACAGCAGAAAAAATATTTACTCGGGATCAGACACACTGTTCGTAAAGTATAAAGGTCATTTGTAGATTATGGTTAACATTAGCAATTGGGTAATAATCACAGCAATAAAAATTAGCACACTTGTATGTAACTGCTTAAAAACAAGGTTACATCATTTCAGTCAATACACAACAGAAGAAAGAAAGGCTGGAATTTCTCGTACGCTACGAAATTTCTTTCCCGAGATTCCGGATAGTTACGGATAAATCTATCAACTTTACACAATGAAACCAAAGCAGGTTGGAATGTCATACAAATTTAAATACGCTAATAATTAATGTTCAAAACTAAATTTTCAGGCATTCCGGCATTGTTTATCTAGCACAAGCAAATGGAACAGATCAGGGATTTGTTCTAAGAGTATGTAATATAGTTATATAGTAAAATTTCTACAATGTTATTTTAAAAATATAATACAATTTTAATTGTCTACTGTTAGGCCTCGCTAATGGAACGATCTGTTGGGAGTCGGCATGGGAAAGATTAGCCAGGTTGGCTTAGCTACAGTTTAAGACTGTATCGCTACAGTCATGCAATACACCTAAAACGCTTCCGCAACGTTGAAGGAAAACGCCGATAAATTTGGACGCGGGCATGCAGTGAATATTAAAGCACGGAGACAAGGTTTTGGACGTACCGCGTGGTGTCAGGAATTAAGATAGTGGATCAAGTCATCACGCACATGTGAAGGGTGCAAACGTTTAGCGAAACTGGACGGTTTGGTTTACGCACACAAGTCTTTGATAGATACTGATTTATCTATGGGAGCAATGAAGACATTTCCAAAAGCGAGAGGAACACCCCCCTCTTCCCAGCATCCCTCTTTCCGGTCTGTTCAGTGGGAAATTCCAGCTTTCCACATTTAAATCTGCTGCATGTGTTCACACTGACATTGGCACAAACATACTGGGGCTTAAAAACACATGTTTGTGTTCCTCAAAAAACATCAGGTAGCGACTCCGCCTCTCTTTCTCCTGCTCTGAACACAATTTGGGGACACATTATAACACAGAGATTATAGCTGAGGCTGAGTATTAACACTGCTTTAGTAATAGAGCAGGGGTCGTACGACCTTGGCACGCCATCTTTTAATTTAGAAGCACATATGCACACGCATAAATGAGATGCTTACAGGAAGTGACATCACGGGGAATGATGGAGTAAGTACAAGAGCAGAAACAGATCCCACCAGCATAAGGACAAAAGTCTACAGCGTCTTTTGTTTTCTCGCCGGTCTCGTTCCATCGGGCTCGATGGGCTGTGTAGATTAATTTAAGACGACACAAATCAAATTAGATGTCATGACAACATTCTGGAACGTTCTGGACTCAAGTTAGCAGAGGGTCAGAAAGCTCCTCTCGCACTGTGAGGCTCCTCGTCGGGTCTAAATTCCTGGCTCTTGCTGGCACCTGCAGAGTTCGGAAAATTAAAAGCATACACAAAATTAGCATATTGTGACATCATTCAGTGGGCGGTGTGCAGAATGAAGTGGCTGAGTTTTTCAGTGTCTAATACTTCGGCGAAATGCTTATAAATTGGCTGACAAACGTGTTTTGTTTAATGTGTTACAATGAATTATTGTGATTGGTCAGATATTAGTCGCCATATGCAGCTATTATCAGTAGAAACAATGTGATAAGTTACATAATATTTAGACAGTGTTTTTTAAATCCCTAAAGGAAGATATACGATTTAGCTAATAACAATTATAGGGTTATAAAACAACACAAATCAGTTATTGAGTACATGACAGATCAGTGTTTAAAAATGGTCTCCTTATCTTACCCCGATTCCTAACGGTAAGATTTTAACAATGATTTATAATTTAAGCTGCCGGGTCTGAATTTGTGCGAAATGTCAGTTTGGCTTCATTTGACATTAGACATACATCATAAAAAGTAAAAGCATGTAAAGGAACCTGCAATTTCATGTTTAAAGATAAAGTTATGCATTGCCACTTGACTGACTGACACGACATGCCAATAATATTTTACCCTTTTCTGTTTTTTAGTACTTTGGAAAAATGTAACAGGAAACCAGTCATCAAAAAGTTACAGTACAGAGGAAAAAGAAAAGCAACGCGGTACTGTTATAACCTGGTAAAGTGTGGGTGAGTAATACTGGATTATACTAGTCTTAAAGCATTTCGTAATGAGTTACCAATTTTTTAAAGAGGAGGGAGTTACAGAGGAAACTTACCTGGAGATTTACAGCATGTCTGAGAGTTTAATGCGGAGGTGCGCGGACAGCAATAGAACAAAACAGGTTATTTTGCAAAACGTTTGCAGTGAAGATGCGTTTGGCAGGCATGCAGTGAAATGTAACTGTTATACTGCGTCGTGTGGCATGCGATGATTTATAACACCCACCACCTGGTGGCGCTCTGATGTCTCACCGTGCCGGTGGGGTTTTAAACATCTCAAACTCAAAGGAACATGCTTAAAACTGCACGTGCGTTTACCTCATGCAACGTACACTAACAGTAGCTCTCAATTGCGTCAAAGAACGAAAAGTCAAGCTGAAACTCTAATGGAAATAAAGGAGGGGAAACAAAGAAGGGAAGGAGAGAAAAGAGAGAGAGAGAGAGAGAGAAGAGTCTTAGTTCAGCGGAAGAGAGCGAAGACACATTTCTTTCCCTCATGAAGGAAGAAGGAACATGTCACAGTTTCATAAACATTCCCCGTCGACTTGTTCTCGCACGTCTAGGTTTCACAACATTCCTAGCCAATTAACAAAACATGGAAAACTACGGAAAACCGAAGCACAGAGAGTGACGGGCATCAGTTACGTACTGGATCTCATGCATGTTTCCGCGTGTGTCCGCGCTGTTCTCGTTTACCTTGAGTGGTGTTTCTTTCGTTCAGGAGTTTGGTTTGACTGTTGGGCAGGATCCTAATTTCGGGGGGGTTGGGGCTCTGTGCCGCCCGCGAGGCCATCAGGACATTGAGGTACTGCAGACGGGTCACCTGCGGGCCGACAGCACAAGAGATGTTTAC
>JAZGTI010004248.1:4089-28674 GCA_036877585.1 Botia kubotai | reverse complement strand
ACCAGCTTCCCTGTCCCTGCTGAAGAAAAGCATCCCCACAGCATGATGCTGCCACCACCATGTTTCACAGTGGGGATGGTGTGTTCAGGGTGATGGGCAGTGTTACTTTTCCGTCACACATAACGCTTTGCATTTAGGCCACCAAAAAGTTCAACTTTGGTCTCATCTGACCAGAGCACCTTCTTCCACATGTTGTGTCCCCTACATGGCTTGTGGCAAACAGCAAAAAAAACTTCTTATGTCTTTCTTTCAACAATGGCTTTCTTGCCACTCTTCCATAAAGGCCAGATTTGTGGAGTACACGACTTATAGTTGTCCTGTGGACAGATTCTCCCACCTGAGTTCTGGATTTCTGCAACTCCTCCAGAGTGACCATGGGCCTCTTGGCTGCTTCTCTGACCAGTGCTCTCCTTGCTTGGTCTGTCAGTTTAGTTGACGGCCATGTCTTGGTAGGTTTGCAGTTGTGGCATACTTGTTCCATTTTTGGATGATGGATTGAACAGTGCTCCTTGTTTAAAGCCTGGGTTATTTTTTATAACCTAACCCTGCTGTAAACTTCTGTAAAGTTAAATTAGATATCTTTTCTCTGTTAGATATCTACAACACATCTAAACCATTTGACAAATTGAACGTGCATCAGACATACCTAAATGCAGTTATCACAACCTAAATAAGTTACAGTAACACAATTCTTATTATGTAAACACTGATAAGTCAAACAAGGTCACATCACAAGCCACAGATTGCTTAATTGGTTTTGGATTCGAACAAATTGAAAGAGGTAGATGAAGGGGGTAGAGGCCAAAGAGATTAATCTCTTTTGAGATCTGTAGTTGAGAAAACTGTAGGTGATTGGAAAAAGTTACTGTGGTGTCCTGTACAAAATGACATACAAGGGCGTACCTGTTTCTTCACTTGCCTGACCCTGATCACAGTAACATTGCCTAGTTGAGAATCGTTGGCCTGTAACCAATAAGAAGCTGACAATATTTTTCATTGTTTATACAGACTGTTTTTCCTCTGTTGTATATTAATAAAGTTTAATATGGCCATGTTACAGTCAAATTTATAATAGAAAGACACTTTAATAAAGCTCCAAATTTTTTAAAACAAGACTGCAAATGCAAAACCAAAACTGTTCATTGGAATTGTAACGAAGACGCAGAGCTATGAGGATCCATTCACAGCGTTTTATTAATCAGGTCAGACAGGCAAAAGGTAAAACACACCAGCAAACAGGAATATTGGAGGCGATGCAAACTCAGGGTCGATAGTCCAGGTGTGGGTCGAGGCAGGCAGCAAACAATCATAAATCCAAAACGGGCAAAGTCCAGGGCAGACAGCAAACAATCCAAAAACGTAATCCAAAGCATGGTCGTGGGCAGGCAGCCTATGGGGTTGACGGGGTCTACCTCTGGGTCTAGGGGCCGGCCTGTCAGGATGTGCCCTGTGGAATTCCTCGGTTAGAGTGGGGTCTAGGATATCTCCGGCATTAATCCACGAGCGCTCCTCCAGGCCGTACCCCTCCCAATCAACGAGGTACTGGATCCTACCTCCCCTGTGACGGGAATCTAGGAGTTTGTTGACCCGATAAGCCTCCTCGCCATCCACCATGATCGGGGGGGCCTGTTCCCGGAGACCCCCCTCAGCATTCCTCTCCAGAGCACCAGCGGGTTTCAGTTGGGACACATGAAAGGTGGGAGAAACATGGAAATGATTAGGCAATTCTAGACGGGCCGAAACAGGAGTAATCATTCTAATAATCTGAAACTGTCCCACGTACCTTGGGCTGAGCTTTTTACAGGGTAGGTAGATTTCTTTAGTGGATAACCATACCCACTGTCCAGCCTCGAATTTGTGTCCAGGCCGTCTATGTTGATTGGCCTGGTCAGTCTAGAGAGTGTGTCTGCTTTGGTATTCTTGGAACCTGGGCGGTAAGTTACAGTTAAGTCGTAAAAAAGTAAAAAATAGTGCCCAACGGGCCTGTCGGGGGTTCAAGCATTTGGCTGTACAAATATATTCAAGGTTTTTGTGATCTGTTATGACCAGGAAGGAATGTGTGGCTCCCTCGAGCCAGTGACGCCATTCCTCCAGGGCTAGTTTGATAGCTAACAACTCTCTATTTCCCACATCATAGTTGTGCTCCGCAGGTGACAGGTTGCGGAAACAGAAGGCGCAGGGATACATTCTGGGGGGAGTGCCATGTCTCTGGGATAGTATAGCCCCTACCCCATGACTAGACGCATCTACTTCAACGATAAAAGGTTTCTCAGGGTCTGGGTGGCGTAAAATAGGTGCAGATGTAAAACAGGACTTTAACTCTGAGAATGCCCTGGAGGCTGATTCGTTCCATGACAGATGGCCCGAACAGCACTTCACTAGAGACGTGAGAGGGGATGCTACTGAACTAAAATCTCAAATAAACCGGCGGTAAAAGTTCGCGAACCCCAAAAAGCGCTGAAGCTCTTTTACCGCTTTGGGAGTTGGTCATTCAGTGACTGCTTGAACCTTTCTATCATCCATGGGCACTCCTTCCTGACTAATCACATACCCTAGGAATGAGGTGCTGGTTCGATGGAATTCGCATTTTTCACCTTTAACATACAAGTTATTTGCGATGAGAGGTTGTAAGACCAAGCGAATGTGTTTCTTGTGCTCCTCCAGAGACTCTGAGTATACTAGAATATCATCAATATAAATTATAGCCCATTTCTCAAGCATATCACGGAAGATGTCATTCATAAACGACTGGAAGACTGACGGGCTATTTGCTAAGCCAAACGGCATGACGAGATACTCATAGTGTCCTGATGTAGTGGAAAATGCTGTTTTCCACTCATCCCCTTTTCGAAAACGAAGCAGATTGTATGCATTTCTGAGATCGAGTTTGGTAAAATACTTTGCCTTGCGAAGTTGTTCTTAGGTGACGGGGATGAGTGGGAGCGGATAGCGAAACTTCACGGTGATCTCGTTCAAGTTACGGTAGTCGTAGTAATGCACGGTCTAAGTCCCCTGTCCTCCTTCTTGACGAAGAAGAAACCTGCTGACACAGGTGAATTAGAGGGTCGAATGAACCCTTTAGCTAGTTCTTCCTCAATATACTGGGACATAGCGGCAGATTCAGTTTGAGACAACGGGAAGATTCAACCTTTGATGGGTAATTTCTCAGTCTTTAATTCGATAGCGCAATTGGTGGAACGATGCGGTGGCAATTGAGAGGCCCTAGCTTTACTAAAAACTATGGATAGCTCAGAATACTCAGGAGGAACACCTTCTTCTGGCTCTGGCAGTACTTCACTCTGACACCTGATCGGGCTTAGTGGTTGAACCTTTACTAAACATTGCTGATGACAATTCTCTCCCCACCGAAGACTGGCCCTTGCTCCAAGAGATAATGGGTTCGTGAAATTGCAACCAGGGCAGACCCAGAACTACAGTGTGGTTGGGAGAGGAAATGGCAAACAACTGAGTGCTTTCCAAGTGGAGCATGCCTGTGCGTAATTGGATCTTTTCGGTCTGTTGCTCCACTCGCCCCACTCCCAGTGGTCGACCATCTAGTTAACCGAGCGAGCTGATGCTGGTGTAACACTAACTGAGCTGATTGAGCGTTTACCTCGGCAGATAACTGTTGAGCGGCTGCTGGATTGTGTTGTGGCGATGTCTTCTGTAACGAAGACGCAGAAATATGAGGATCCATTCGCAGCGTTTTATTAATCAGGCCAGACAGGCAAAAGGTAAAACACACCAGCAAACAGGAATATAAGAGGCGATGCAAACTCAGGGTCGATAGTCCAGGCGTGGGTCGAGGCGTAATCCAAAACATAATCCAAAGCGGGGTCGTGGGCAGGCAGCGAACAATCCATATCCAATAAACAGTCCATTAATAGCCAGGTAAATCAACAAGGGAAAATCGCTCTGAAGTGTACACATAAAGGCAATACAAGACATCGCACTGAGAAACAAAAGCTAGGTGTTTAAATAGCCCACATTAGTGAGCCATGTGACAAACAGGAAATAAGGCGCAGAGCATGTGACAAACAGGAAGCGCTTTAGTATTCGGGTGAAGGCTCCCTCGGACGCCGCAGAGGAAGTGGTGCAGGAGCCTCCTCCATAACAGGAATTAAAAATAATTGTAATTGAATTTTTAAATTGTGAGAAACAAGTTTTTGGAGAAAAGTTCAAAATGTTAAGAGTTTGACATGTTAAACTACATTTAAAATTTAAACATTTAAAATAAGAGGCAATGATTGTATTGTTTGTATTCTTTTTAATCTGTGTTTTGTGTGTATTTGTTCTGTTAGCTATTAAAATTCAAAGTTTGCATTAAAGAATTAATAGAGCCCGTACTGATTTGTACAGTTAATTTTGTGGCTTTGGCTTGTGAAAAACATATGTTTTGAAAAATGTGTCTTAGCAATTGACAAAAATTGTAACAAACATCCTGTGACACTTTCATTTAGCTTTTTTTAAATCTCAGTTCCAAAGTATAAAAACCACAATCATGGTAGAAAATTTTTTGACAACAAAACCTATTAATATGGTCAGGTGTCTTAATTTGGTACAAATTGTTGCTTATAAACAGGTTTTGATTTTTCCTGCATATGCAAGAGTAAACAATAAAACAGCCAGTTATTAAAGTAAAGCATGAAAAACAAATTAGCTAACAGCTTGGACTTTGATTCAAGAAGATGCAGATTTTAGCCAGTAGGGGTCAGACTGACTCCAGCAGTGTTTTGAAAACCTTTGAGGATTTTTCTGTGGACAGTCCACAGGCATTCATGTACAGTTATGACAGGCCATTAAATCTGTGCATTTTGCCAAGTATTCCTCAATTGCCGATATTTGGAAATTGAGGAATTATATTTACAGAAACATGTCCGTGTATAGCATGTTCATGACATTTGCTGAACCTAAGCACATTCCTAGGGTAAAAAAATAAGCTTAAGCTTTTGAATAAAATTAAAGTAATACTTTTAATACTTTCTTGCCTAGTTTCATGACCAAACCAAACCATTCTGGTTCTATAAAGAACATTTATATAAAGTAATACTGTTGTATGTTAACTACATATGCCTGAGGGTGAATCTTTTCCTGGAAGTTGGCTGAATGTTATGTGTAATCAGCTCTCTTCATTGTACTTTAAGAACAATGACTTCAGTTTAGCTGAAGTTTTGAGTGTTTTTAAATTAAATGACATTAAATGGACATTAAATGGGTCAAGATATGCTATTATGCAGTTATTATGCAGACTAGTTATTCAGATAATTTATTCAGAGATTTGCTTATTTACAGCAAATGTCTGCCAGATAAACTCAATGCATGTTCACTTCTTCCGTTCACGTATGAGGTGTTTTATAATTTCGAGACCATGTTAGCATAATGCATGTTTCCATGACAGATACTAGTCTAAAGGATTTATAGGACACCAACTGTTGAGGTCCGTCATGGGGTATAGTGACTAATGCACTGCCTCTGCCATCTGCACTGCCATCTGCACTGCCATCTCAGTTGATCTGTTGGTAAAACTGAAGCAATGGTGCTATGAGTATTTGTTACAGAGGAGGCTCCCGCGCAACCTCTTCCACGACACCAGAGGGAACCGTCGCCCGAGTACTGAACCACTTCCGGACTTCACTTCCCATGAGCCATCGCGCTATTTCCTGTTTGGCATGTGACATGCATGTGGCATGTTTTTCGTGCTCATTGCAATGTCTTGTTTTGTTCTCATGCACTCAATTCAAAGCATTTTTTTCCCTGTTTGCTTACCTGGTTACATCTGCACTGTTTATTGGATTTACTGATTGTTTGCTGCCTGCCCTTAACCCTGTTTCGGATTACGTTTTTGATTGTTTGCCGCCTGCCCTGGACATTGCCTGCTTAATGTTTGTGATTGTTTGCCGCCTGCCTCGACCCACGCCTGGATTACCGTTTTTAATTTTGCCTTGCCCTTTTGTATCTGTTTGTTGGTGCTTTGCGTGCCTGTCTGTAGCTAGCGAAATAAAAGTGCTGCAGATGGATCCTCACGCTTCAGCGTCTTCCTTACAGAAGACATCCCCACAACACCATCCAGCAGCCGTTCAGCACCTATCCTCTCAACTGACTGTGCAAGCAAATCTGCTATCCCTGCACCAACACCAGCTCACTCGGCTCACGACTCTCACAGAGGAGCTGGCACGAGCCTTACAGGGAGCTTGTGGATTCCCTCCGCAAACCATGGCAACCCCTCATGCAGCACCCACTTTCCCGGCTGCCTCTGCCACCTCTCCAGTCAGTCCAAGACTCACCTTCCCGGAGAAGTTCAATGGAAGCCCATCCCGCTGTAAGGGTTTTTTGTTGCAGTGTTCACTCTTCATCACCCAACAGCCTAACCTCTATCCAACGGATGGCAGCCGCATTGCCTTCGTCTGCTCCCTCCTATCTGGCCGAGCTCTGGACTGGGCCATGGCTGTATGTGGAGTGGACGGATCTGGTTTCCCTACCTTTGCCTCATTCCTGCAACAGTTTAAGGAGGTGTTTGAACATCCAGCGGAGAGCCTTAGCCCTGGTGAGCGTTTGCTGACCCTAACCCAGGGAAATCTCCCAGCAGCAGAGTATGCTCTCAACTTCCGCACCCTCACTGCACAAACCACCTGGGTTGAGGATACCCTGCTCCTCCTTTACCAGAGGGGACTGCACCCCAAGTTGCAATCCGAACTTGCCTGTCATGATGAGGGACATTCTCTGAGTGAGTACATCGATCTCTCAATTCATATAGATAATCTAATTTGTGCCCGACGACCGCGTCAGACCTCCCTACCCTCTAGAGCTGAACATGTGTTCCCCCCTGAGCCAATGCAGGTTAATTTTACCCCTTTAACCTTTGAGGAACGTGAACGCTGCTTCCGCCAGGGACTGTGCTTATACTGCGGACAGCCAGGACACATGAGAGCGGCTTGTCCAGTCCGTACCAAACCTGAACAGCACCTGGTGAGTCTATCTTCTACTACCACTGCTTCTAGCAATATAATTCAGTTACCTGTACAGCTAACCTATTCAGGCAATAACCTATTTACCTCGGCTCTTATAGACTCCGGGGCAGCTGCTAGAGTTTGCTTCAAGGAATGATATCCCTCTAACTGTCTGTTCCACTTATTAGAGGTGGAGATGTTAGACGGCGACCCCTGGGCTTAGGTCGAGGAAATCCATTTCTATGCCATCTCCTCTCCCAATCACACCATAGTTCTGGGTTTACCCTGGTTGTGCCTACATGAGCCCTTCATATCCTGGAACGAGGGTCAAATCCTTCGCTGGGGAACGAATTGTCATAGTCATTGTTTACTGAAAGTAAAACCGCTACCGTTATCAGTCGTAGATGACGATTCCCCATCCGAGTGTCATGACAATGTTCCTTTCGAGTATTCTGACCTGTCCATCATGTTTAGTAAAGTTAAGGTCTCACAATTACCTCCTCATCATGCCACCGACTGTGCTGGCCTTAAGACCTTAAGGCCGACACATTATCCCTTAAGGGGTGAATATTTCCTTTATTCCATTTCACAGCCCGAATCTGAGCTCGAATATATTGAGGAAGAGCTCGCCAAGGGCTTTATACGCCCATTAAATTCCCCAATTTCTGCTGGCTTCTTTTTTGTTAAGAAGAAGGATGGTGGATTACGGCCCTGTATCGATTATAGTAATTTGAATGATGTTACAATTAAGTTCCGTTACCCACTTCCACTCATCCCTGCTGCTTTAGAACAGCTATGCAGGGCAAGATATTTCACCAAGCTTGATCTCAGAAGCGCTTATAATCTTATCCGCATTCGGAAGGGGGATGAGTGGAAGACAGTGTTTTCTACTACCTCCAGGCACTATGAATATTTGGTAATGCCTTTCGGTTTAGCAAACAGCCCTTTGGTCTTTCAGTCTTTCATGAATGACGTTTTCCATGATATGCTTGAAAAATGGGCCATTGTATACATTGACGACATTTAATCTGTTCGGACACTCTGGAGGAGCATAAGAGGCACGTTCGCTCAGTATTGCAACGCCTTATAGCTAATAATCTATACGTTAAGAGAGAGAAATGTGAATTTCACCGGACCAGCACGACCTTTCTGGGATCTGTTATCAGTCAGGAGGGGGTGGCTATGGACGATAGTAAGGTCCGAGCCGTCACAGAGTGGCCTCCCTAGGATGGTAAAGGAGTTACAGCATTTCTTGGGTTTTGCACATTTTTATCGTAGAATTATTCGTAACTTCAGCTCTGTAGCCGCACCACTCACTTCGCTGGTTAAGGGACAGTCAACGGCAGGGCTCTCCTCCCAAGATGTTCCTGTGTGCCTTCTTTTCGTGCAAACTCACCCACGGAACAAAATAATGACGTGGGTAATCGAGCCATTGGCTCGAGGGGGCAGTTCACCCTTTCACAGTAATCACCGACCATAAGAATTTAGAATACATACACACGGCAAAATGCCTTAACCCTCGCCAAGCTCGCTGGTCCCTATTCTTCACATGCTCTGATTTCTCTGTAACTTACCGCCCAGGCTCTAAGAATACGAAGGCCGACGCTCTCCCTAGACATTCCGAGTCCCCTCCCAAAGTAGAGGTCCCAGAATTCATTATCCCTGAAAAGCTATTAGTTGCCCCAGTCCAGTGTGATCTTCACACGGAGATTCAACAGGCCAATTAGGCAAAATGTCCCGAGAACCTCGTATTCGTACCTGAAGCCTATAGAGATCGTTTGCTCACTCAGATTCATGATGTCCCCAGCTCGGGCCACCCTGGAATTACGGCTACTATCCATCTCGTAGAGAATCACTATTGGTGGCCTACCGTGGCTGGGGACACAATCAAGTACAGACAGAATTGCTCTGTCTGTCAAACATCCAAGAGCCTGAGGCAACTACCCACTGGGCCCCTACAGCCACTACCCACACCACAACGACCCTGGTCCCATATAGCTATAGACTTTATAACAGATCTACCTAATTCCCAAGGAAATACCACGATTTTCACCATAGTTGACCGATTCTCCAAGGCATGTCATCTAATTCCGCTCCCTAAGCTACCGTCCGCCTTTGAAACTGCCGAACTGCTGTGCAATTACCTGTTCCGGTTCTATAGTCTCCTGGATGACATCGTTTTGGACCGGGGTCCCCAATTTATCTCTCGGGTGTGGTCATCCTTTTTCAAGAGTTTGGGGGTGAACATAAGTTTGACCTCGGGTTATCACCCCCAGTCTAACAGTCAGACTGAGCACCTTAACCAGGAAATCATCAGGTTCCTCCGATCGTACTGCCACCAAAGACAATCAGACTGGAGTAGATTTCTTATGTGGGCAGAATACGCACAAAACTCTCTTATGAAGCCAGCTACTGGTATGACCCCGTTTAAGTGTGTGTTGGGGTTCCAACCCCCCCCTTTTACCATGGTCGGGGGAACCTACCGTCTGCCCGCAGTTACAGATTGGTTACACCGCAGCGAGGAGGTCTGGGAAAGAGCCCAAACCCACCTTCTTCATGCTGTACGCCGTCAGAGAGAACAAGCCAACCGACGTCGACGCCCGGGACACAACTTCGCCGCTGGACAGTGGGTCTGGCTCTTAATCAAAGATCTCTGTCTTCGACTGCCATGCAGGAAGCTTAGCCCGAGGTATGTGTGTCCGTTCCAAATTATTAGAATGATTACCCCTGTTTCTGCTCAATTAGACTTACCTAATCATTTTCGTGGGGGGGGGGGGCTCTGTTACGGAGGAGGCTCCCGTGCCACCTGTTCCGCGACACCAGAGGGAACCGTCGCCCAAGTACTGACCCACTTCCGGACTTCACTTCCCATGAGCCATCACGCTACTTTCTGTTTGGCATGTGACTCGCATCAGCGGCCTATTTAAACGCCCATTTTTTTCGTGCTCATGGCGATGTCTTGTTTTGCTCTCATGCACTCAATTCAAATTGATTTCTTTGCCTTTAGCTAATACTGAGTGGAGGGTGACCAGAGCAATGGCAGATATGATTATTAAATGAATAATTTGATAGAAATTATTGTGTGATATGTATTAGTGACTATAAAATTTGATTATAGGACATCATTGATCTTTTACCTGCAACGATACAGCACTGCAGCCCCACAGCATTGACAAGTAAAACCCAACATTTCGGCAGCAAAACTGTGTAGTATCCACTTCTGTGGTTGCTCCAATCTGATCCATCTGTTTACCTCAACAGTATTTGCCCACTTAAGGAGAATTAATTATTCATTATCATGTTTATTAATGACTGCAAGCATCTGTGCCCCCTTGGGCCCTCCCTCACACACTGCTAACCAAACAAGCAGGTCGTCTTACAAATTTGTGGTTTAGGCTTCATTATTTAACATGGTTCTGGATATGGATTCACTGAAACATGACATAAGAAAATTAGCCTTTTTTCTGGTTGATTTCTTGTCTTGGACCAGATCCTTAGAGCCTCTTTGTACTAAAATCTGTGACAGGACATATGGCCTTAGGTCTGTTGGGATGGCACAGTGCATAAAATGGAATAAATACTCAATTTCTTTTAAATTAACACGAGAAAATGGTCGCAAATGGAAGGTGCAAAAAAAACAAAGCACTGTATTCCTTTACATTTAATAAATGATCTTGTTTATAGAAGAATAAGTTATATTGACAAGCATACTTTTAATTAAAGTATTCGGCAATGCCTAAATCACACCTCATCTACATATTTCTAAGCATTCTATCTCTACATCTTCAAGGATTTTTTTATATGCAGGTCACTTATTAGGTACAATTTTTAGTATCTGGTCTAACTGGTTTTTAGTTTTGCAAACAAATTCATATATATACAGTACAGGCAGGTTGTTACTTGTTGTAAGGTACACTGTACACTTGTTGTAGATACACAGAAACACTGTAACGTGTCAAAACTTATCTTATCAAGACTTATCTTTATAGTCTCATGTTTACAATCAGACAAACATAGTTATCTTCTTTTACTTGACCATAAACCTTACTTGACACCCTGGATGAACGATGCACTGGTTTGCACCAATTTTATCATGACAATTGAATGGGAATCATTAGGGGACCTAACACATCTTAACAACAGCCTGTTCATATGCTACAGAAGAGGTACATGTGGGCATGTGCTCTTGCATGTTTGTGGACCTCACAATAAGGTCTTGATGTTACATTTTGATTGGTCAGGGAAGGCATAGGAAAGGTTTGTGCATGTTTAATTAGATTCTGGTCCTTTGTGTCTTATGCACCCACAGACAAGGGACAATCCCTGAGAAACAATCTCATCCTAAATAAGACAGTGACAAGTGTTACAAACATTGTTTTTTTTATTAATGCTCAGCAGTGTATTGCTCATAGAATCTTAGGTAGAAATATACACATTAATAAGGAGACTGACTGTTAGATTGGTTGTTTATTCAGCAGAAACTAATCCTGTTTCTAACCCAGGTAATAGTTCAAAAGTCTATAATATAACTCAGTTCGCTATATTTGTAACTATATTTTTAAAATTTAAATTTTCAAAATGTAATTTTGTATCTTACATTTTTTCATGTTATTTATGCAAACATCTTGTAATACTTGGCCATCAAATAATATAATGTGTCAAGAAAGAAACACATTTATCTGGTGCATTCATAACATTGTAAATGAAAGATCAAATTTAAGTGCATTGCATTGTAAGATACAGTTCAATGTAGTAAACTGGGTGCTTCTTAATACTCAAATCGATGCCACGCTCCTTTGTCTTTCAGCCTGTGAAACTGATCAAAGTCAGTCATCTTTAAGGACATATCAGTTCACTAATTGCACATTAAGAAGGTGAGGATCTGGTAGTAAGGAAGCTTGCTTAGGAGGCATGAGTGAGGAAACATAGGTGTATCCTGTGCAGAAGTGTTTTTGTCCCTGCCCACCGTCCTTGCATCCCAAGTGGCTGGAGCTAAGACACAAGGAAAAGAAGAGGGAATAGATGGATGAATTCTAGATTAATTCATAGATTCGTAGATAGATGGTTCATAGATTTTGATAGTATTGGTAGTAGGTAAGATGCTAAGAATTGATATATGATTTTTATATATCATATTATATATATTTTTATTTTTCATATATTAAAAAATGTCACTTATTTTCCAGCCCACCACAGTCACCATGGTCTAATAACAGAAGTAACAAACCCAGGTCTGCAAGTGTCAGTAATGAGGAATTCACAGATGCATTACATGAACCAAGATCTGGAATAGTTGCTTATATAAGCAATGGCCAACACCCTTTAATTAGGGGTTATGGCAGAACATTACTTATATTGCACAACCACTATTTTTCTAATGCTGTATTGTAAACATTGCCATTGTTTAGCATTTTTTTGAGATATTTGTCAAAAAATAATTCTGTTCTATATTGGTAATTGTTGTGGGTCTGGGATAATGTGGTGGCATATTTCTTTCAAGGTTTTGGACATTAGGAGTTTCTTTTACAGCTAGATTATCTGAGGTCTATTCGATCACTTTGACTGCAGAAGAAAGAAACGCTTCTGTATACCATGTCATTTTAGAAAACTACACTCATTTGCGAAGAGGTCTTAGGACATTCTCTCTCGCACATTCTCCTACATGCACCCCACAACACTAGACTATATCGCATCTTTCGTATCGTATGTGTTTGTGTATGCCATAAGAGGGCATCTGTACTACAATAGTAGTATAGCTTTCCAATAAAAATAAATGAATGCTTGGATTTAAAGTATTTCTTGCAACTACATGCTTATTGCTGCTCTTGTAAATATAAAGTAATTAAGTGGACTGTTTTGTTGTCCATCTGTTTTATTAGGATTGGTATGATCTAAATTGTAGTTTATTGAAATGAGTATCCTCAAAATACCTGGATGGTCAACTGTTTCTGGTGAAAATTCAATGTGCAGACTTTAATGGCTGATAATACCCACTCATTGTAAGAGGGTGAGGCTACACTGAATTAAAATGATACACCAAAATTAATACATTAAACTATATAGTGGACATTAAGAACTAGTTAATGAAGAAATTCTTTAATTCGAGTTGTATTTTGATGTGTTATTCTTAACTATCACAATATTGTCTAGGCAACAGCAGTTGATTCCGTTATGTATATGTCCCAGTACTTGCATGCTTTTTGCTATAATGTATATACTTTATGCATTTTAGCCATAACAGTACATACTTTCGGGATGCAACACACGACTCACGTCTTGGACATGTCCACATCCGACCCAAACAAGCTAGTATTGTCTAGGGCAGGGGTTGTCAATTTGTGAGGGTGCGCACATAAGTTAAAAACAAAGTCTCTGTACAGCAGGGAAACAATTAAAGGCTACTTTTGTTCAGTCCTGTATTTTTTGCCTTAATATAGGGGGTTTGGTCGACACTCCGCTACTGCACTCACAACTGCATTTTCGGCTATACGCAGTCGATCTTCTTACACCAAACAGATGCGATATAGTGCGGTATTACACGTGTTTCTGACAGATAAAAAACTTGCTAGGGTGTCATTCAGTTAAATGCACTGAATTCCACTTTTTCCAAAAATCCAATTCAAAACTGCCACACTTGTAGAGGTCTAAAAAAAAGAGTCAGTGTAATACAGGTATCACTAAACAGTTATTTAAATTACTTGGTGTAACCCAGCAACCAAACACACGCTTCCCTGATAAACAGCCTGAAGTTAGCTCTTGAAACATGATTGGTGCTTTCCAAAGCATAGCCTAATTGGGTTTGAGGCTGCTTCACTCTGATTTGTGAAATGTGCTTTTTGTCATTTCAGGGGTGTGGACAATGTTTCACGCTGCCCAGTGAGTTACACTAGTTAGAAAACCCAAATGAAACATTGTTCTTAATAAGTCAGCTTGATTCGCGAGTTTTGTTTGCGCTGTTTAGTTACATCTATATAGGCAGGCAGCGAAGAGTCAAAAACGATTAACAATTCAATCTGTTACGGGAAATCAGTCCAGGGAAACGCTCTGAATTGTATGACATGGCAAAACAAGACATCACAATGAGTATAGTGCAGACCTGGGCTTAAATAGCCGGGCTAATTATAAATAGGTGCCAAACAGGAAGTAATCAGCCCTAGGCATGGGGACCATGGGAAATGTAGTCCGGAAGGAAAACTAGAACTCTGGCGAGGGTTCCCTCTGGCGAACAGACATGTTATTAACATTACATGTTAATTTGGGAAAAAGTTATAAATGAAAAAGTAGTTACTGAATACCTGTCTCATGATCGCACAGGCTGTATGTTGGGTGCTATTTCTGGAGGGCCAACAGTCACTTATCATTTAAGCTTTTTCTTAATTCATCATGGCTCACCCTCCAACAGCTTTAAGATTTGCCAAGAGAAAAATGTTTTTAGAAAAATCCTTCATCCCTCTTCATCTTATGTAGTATGTAAGTAGTGATGTAATTCCTCTTGCCTGAGATCAGGTTTGAGTGTGTGATTTGCCAAAAGAGATTAATTTCTATGGGTCATCGCTGTCCCACAATGCCTCCAACTCAAGAAGCGTTTTGTTGGATTCTCCAGGCCTATTGTGGACAAAAATGTTTAGGGGTTGTGCTGTTTTAGTGCATATACTTTGAGTACTGCTACTATGGGGCAGTTGTGGCCTACTGGTTAGTGAGTTGGACCTAACCCCCAATTGCTCCCTGGGCACTGTGTGTGTGTTCACTCCTCATCAGTGATGGGTTAAATGCAGAGGTCACATTTCAGGTATGGGTTACCATATTCTGACGAATAGGTCACTTTCACTTAATTTGTTGCTGCCATATATTATGCATTTTTTCACCCCTTTTAAGTATTAAATTGTTGGTTTTAAAAGATCATACTAGCACTAAAAGAGTTTCCCATAGAATCTCTAAAGATTGCAAGTTATTAAGGGTACCACACATTTTAAAATGGTCATTACAAGTAATAGTTCAACTTTCAAGTATTGTTGCCCATTTCATTACTCTATCCTCCCCCGTGTCCTTTAATTAGAAAAGCGTTGTGCCAAATACACCCTGTATAGTAACGACTAATCCGCCAATCATCTTACTGGTATGACTGCTCTATGTTAGAAGGCATCAGTCCAACATTAAGCTTCACAAGATTATCCTTTACAAAAATGTTTAGGCTTGTAAAGCAGTCTCTCAGTAATCTGTAATTCCTTCATTCTGTCCTTGAGGGAATCTTTTAGAAGTGAGCTATTTTTATTAGCTAAAAATTTAGCTATTTTTTTATTTAAGTGAGTATCTTTTTAATTTCTAATATTTCTATGTTTTTGATGTTTTGAGGTCATCTACATTTTTCTGCAATTTGTAGAGTAAAGACTGCTACAAAACATAGGCATCATAATTATGTAATACTGTATGTGACGAAACTTATTGATAAAAATAGTTCTTTGTAATTGTGTGATTCCTAGAGTATCATGCTGTTTGCTTAGTAGCACGCTAGCTAACAAACTCTACTTAATCTGTTTGTGAGATCAGTTTCCAAAGTGCAAATATGTGTATTTGTGGGATGCACAGATTTTCTGCGTATGTATTTGTGCCATTATTACAGACTTTGGTTGTAGTAGTCAGGAGAAGGTGCAGTCAAGTCTGATAGTTTGTGCATGCTTATCCTCCATTCTAGGTAAGCCAAAGGCATTTTGTATAAATCTTGCCATTTGGCAGTTAGTGTTTCGTTAACAGGCTGTTTCCCCTCCTCCTTTGTTCACGTACAGTGTCTTTTTGACAAATCACCACAAGGGTCCCTCCATCAATTACACTTAAATTGCATTAAACAAAAAATGTACACACATCAACATGCATAGATGACTCTGTAGGAGCCTCATTATGCCCTCAGAGAATGCCACATATCAGAGGGCCTTATATCCTGTGGACAGCAGTACAGCAAAGCACTGTGGTGCTGTGTTTTAGCAAAGCCAGGGTTTCCCTTCATCTCTTTCTTGCTTTCCCATGGGTGAAAATGGCAGACTGGGTGGAGTTTGGGGGTCACCTTCTCTGGGACAGGGGTCACCTCTTCTGACTGCAGCAGATCAATCACAGCTCCTCTTGGGTAAAGCCTCCTGTCCAAGTGTGTACAAATTGAATGTGGAGAAAAAGAAGCAAATTTTTTCTGGTTCCCTCAGTAAAAGAACAGCCAGACATGCCTTGACCTCTCAGCCCTCAGGCATCTGTTTGTCTACTAAGTTCCTGTGCAGCAAAGCATCACTGCTGCTTCATTCTCAGATGTGCTGTCCAGCAGGAGCAAGATAAATGACCATGAAACATCAAGGTACAAAAGGTCTTAGTGAGCTGTCTAGCTATACAGTATTTAAAGGTATAATAGGCACCAGGCCTGTTCCAAACTGTAGGCAGCAAAAGTGTGCTACCATTGGTCTGGAGATGCAGAGAGAAATGTAGATATAAAATATCTATATATTTAAAAAATAATAAAATATATAAAAAACAAAATATATAAATATATTTTAAAATATTTTAAAATATTTCATACAATGCAATAATTGTTCAATGTTTTAATATATTTGTATTCCCAACAAATATCCAGTATACAGCCAAGTAGATGTGAATATGCATGTGAAGGTAGAATAATGTCATAAAAATTCCTATATATTCTGTAGTAGATATATTTGTGTCTCTCTCAGTAGGTAGAAATGATGATGGTAGAAATAGTGTTGTAATGCTGTATAAAATATGCAATATAGTAGTGTGTGTGATGGATCTGCCATAAGCATTAGAAAATCTCACCAAACAAAAATAGTCCATATCCACACACGGGGCAAAGTGATCTTGACTTATAACAGTGTTTATTAAGCCTTGCTTATGCAAGACAAAAATGTGGTATCAAAGATCAACAAAAGATACAACAATGGTAGTATTTAAAACCAGTCCAACTATTATATTCATTCAAGTTAGATAACAGGAAACAAAGCATATTTCAAGCTTCTCAAACTGACAGAGGACTAAAACAACACCACCTTTCTGGGATACAATAAGTAACATAAAAATGACTAAACAACACATACACTGAATTTATAAGAGGTGGCAGGCACCATAAAACAAAAAAAGGGGAAATGAAATATTACAGATTCTCACAACAGTAGCAACACAAATCCTGAAATAATCACACATTAAACTTAATTTAGAGCCCTGGAAAAAGTTTTGTTAATAAATAAAGAATTCTGTTAGACAAATTCATAGTGAACAGGACCTCACATTTTCCAATGTCCCCTCTAGTACAACAAAATTTGTTCATTGTCATTTCCTTTAGAATTCACATAAATCAGGTCAACTGATTTATGTGATTTTGATTTATCCATTCTCATCACAAGGTACCAAACAATTCAGATCATGTTAATAAACTGAAACAACTTCAGCTGTTTTACAAAGAACATTTTAACCAAATATTATTGGTTAAAACTGGTTTTAATGTTCTAAGAGGATTATTAACGTGTTTTAATGTCTTAACCTTATGCCAATTGACTAAACCTGTGCAGTGACTCAGTGCAGTGACAAATAAAGATAAAACAAACCAGTATAGCAATGTCTGTCTTTATTGCCCATGCAAAGCTAAATGTACCAGAATGTATGGTATAGATCTTGGCCATCACAGTGCTATGTAATACAGAGTGGGACATCTTGTCTAAAACTAAATGAAAAAGATAAAGAACATTTTATTAATGGGTGTTGATAGGCAATGCACTAAGACTAAGTTTGTGGTTTACAGTTGCCAACTAATTTACAGTAACGTTACAAGATGCGAATGAATAATCTTTTGCAGTCATTTAGTCATCAAACTAGTTCCAGAGAAAATAACTAGATGATTCACAAAAACAGAAAGCACTACATTATTGAATGTTAAAGTTTAAACATGGACGGTCCACCCCTACAACCAGCACATCTTGTAATACATCTGCCCTGTTCACAGTTTTTATTTATTTTGCCTTTTTTCTCTTAACTATATGGCCATATGTTCCCTTTTCTGTAGTTTGGCTCTGATCATTTATAGTTTGCTGACTCAGAGCTTTGTTTGCACTCTGAACATATACTGAACATTTTACACAAAATAGGTACCATAGGGATCAATACTCGTTTTTACAACTGTGTTTGCTCAAACACCTTGTATATTCTCAAGCATCATGTAGGCATATATAGTAATTAAATTTTTCATTTTGTGATAATTAAGCTTTTATCACAATTTATGCAGTAGTATATATTTATATATGAATGTTAACAAAAAAAGCCCTGTGACCCCTATATCTTTCAGTGTTATTCATAAACATATGATGGATGGATGCACTTTTTGAAGCTTCAAAAAGCAATTCAGTGCTATTACAGTGCTCGGAAGAGCCAATGTATCTTTTAATATAACTCTGTGTTTGGGTCAATTATGGATTAATTTTCATTTTGTTTTAAGTATTTCTTAAACTCTGCTTGATTCAGAATTTCTCAGGCACTCCAGGACATGTTGAGTTTTATGAATGGAGCATCTCAAAACCAGATTACTTATGTGTCAAAGACTTGGAAAACTTTTCAAATAAAAATCCAATTAGAAATGTAGTTTCTTCAAGTACAAGTGCATCTGAAGAACTGCTTCCAGATGTTTATTATGCCTTTTCTTTGTTTCTTTGTTTACCAAATCTTTATTAGTGGAATAGTGTAGATAACAAATAATTACAAGAATCCATTTATTTTGCTTGTTTTATTTTTGATCAGTGATGTGATTACAGCCATCAGCGAGAGCTGGCAAAAGGGAGGAGACCACTGGCACCACTTTTCTACAGAGGTGCAAGATTTCCCTTACCCAGACACCAAAAAGATGCACCACCTTATGATATCACATCCGGTTGCTGCCCAAATTAGTAGGTGTGCTACATAAACCTTGATCCTGCAGTGAACAATTAAACCAATCGGCAACGAGCAGACGAGGGGCAAGGCCGCGGTGCAGAGGTGAGGTCACGCCTGGAAACCTCTACATGCACCTCCGGGAAGAAAGGCACTGGCAGCCCACTTTCCGATGCAGTGATAGACATCTGATCCTCATCCGGAGCACCAAAAGTGATAGGGGGTCCTGCGAGGGGAGTGGCACTACCACCTGGCAGCTCAGACCCTGACGCAGCAGAGAACTGGGAGGTCTGCGGGGACTGACCCAACAGAGAAGTCTCCACTGTCACCCTAAGGTCTCCCTTAGTGCTAACCACCTCTGTTGCCTTAGGGTGTTTAGCCGAGGCAGCAGACTGGGGAGCAGCAGAGGGGGCTCTACCTCCCGAGATGAGAGAGAGATGCGACAGCAGCGTCGAGATAGGCAAGCTCACAATGAGAGCATTACCCCACCATGAAGGCTGTCAGAGCATGCTTTTTGCCCAGACATGTGACACAGCGATCATGGCCATCGAATGAGGTCAGGAAATGACCACACCCAGAAATGCACAGACGGAAAGACATCTTGAAAAAGACGCACGCAGTCCGTGGAAGCTCTTTAGGGAAATTCGCTCCTTAAGGAAATTCGCTCTTCTGTGATGCCCGGTCTGCCGAAGCACGTAGGGGAACTGCCAAACACCAGAATGAGAACTGCTGAAAAATGCCGTCCAAATCTCGGCAGAATGCTGGTGAATGCCGTCGAAAGGTGCGGAGTGAATGCAAATGCACACACTCGGCTCCGAAGCAAGAATCGCAATGAAATCGAGCTTTCATCAAGCTTTCGTGGCTCGGCCCACAACTCTCTTGGCCAATGCTCAATAGCTCTTTCCTCTCTGTGCGTTTTTTTCTACTCAAAGGTGATAGGGCTGTTAAGCAAGATCCCATACGTCAGTTTGTTGATGTAACGTCGAACGAGACTGACTGAAAGGAAACTGTATAATCTTTTGTATGTCTAAGTGACACATTTATTTCCATCTTAAAACTAAACTATGCTCTGCCCTCTTTTAATACACATTCACTCTGTGAAAACCTGTAAGAACTAAGTCAAACAATATCTGGTATTCAATGGTCGGCCATTTTGGGCGTTGACCATTTTGAATTTTGTCATTAAATACAGTATTCAACAACTGCAATGTATTGTTACGAAACCTGATATGGTTCTTGATCACCTACATTTAAGTTTGGAGCCTAGTGGTCAAGAGATATAAATATAAGCATTTACATACATTTTGTTATATCACATTTATATTTATTCATTTAGCTGATCCTTTCATCCAAAATGAGAGAGCATTTTACAAAGAGAGAGCATTTAACATTTTGCCCTAAGAACCAACAAGCCAAGACTACAAAGCTACATTTACAAGTGGAAATCGCATTCTGATGCTAGAGACAGGATGAACAAAGAACTTTTTTTAAGTTGGACATCAGAGCATTAGGGATTAGTCAGGTTGTGATGGTCTCAGCAGATCGGGTGGAGGCTGGGCGCTTGTTCCACCAGTAAGGAACAGAATAGGTTAACGTCTTAGAGAGCGATCTGGTACCTTGTTGTGGGGGAACAATCAGACGTTGCTCGTTGGCAGAATGTATTTTACGGGAGGGGACATATATCCGAATGAGTAAATGTAGTTAGAAGGATGAACTTCAGGGTCAGAGATTTAAATTTAATGCGGGCAACTATGGGTAGCCAGTGGAGTGACATCAGGAGGGGTGTGATGTGGGCTCCCTTTGGTTGATTAAAGACTGGATGTGCTTATAACACATGACTGAAATAGCATATTGTCATGCAACTCCTTTCTTTAAATTCTTTGGCTCATGCCGAGTCCTACAATTCCAAGTTTGTTCTAGTCAATGTCAAGTCAATGTTTGCCATTTTGATGATACATCAAATGTTTTGAAGATACAATAGGCTGTATTTTTACAAAACTTGTGTATTTATCTAAAACTTTGTAGGTGTCATTGCCAAAACATCCTGGTCACCTCATAAAAATTTGGTCACAGAACCACCTATTGGTCAAAAGTTATAAATCCTTTATTGTGTTATTATGGGTTTTACTTATGTTTTCCTTAACAACTTTTATCTTATTATCAGATATGTCCACAAATATTTCCCTTGGTATTGTTAATGAGCTTGACCCCGTAATTGTAGCTTGCTGCTATATTTTTCTTCTGCTCCACTCTAGAGTTTTTGGCAGCGCATAGAACCATATGGTAAACAGTATCTGAGATGTTACCGAAACAATATTTGGTGTCTCTACCTCAAAACCTCTAGTGCCACCAACGGTTCAAAGTTTCACTCATGTTTATGCTCATAACGTTTGACTTGCAAATTCTAAAAACAAAATTATTTTGCCATTTTCCAAAGAAAAAGAAAGCACCACCTACTGGTATAGAGATGTGAAAATTTTTTGCTTATAACTTTGAAATTTTGGCCTATAATAATTAAAGTGGTCTCCTTAGATTCCTTGAGGCATGCTGAGTCAAACAATATCCAAAGTTCCTTGTTAAGCCTTTTTGGACGTCAGACATTTTGAATTGGTATGGGTTATCATCCATTGTCTGAGGGTACATACAATGTTTAGAGCTGGCAATTTTATAACAAATTGTAAAACTGTTTATAACTTTTAATTAATTAGCCTTATGTCAAGTGCAACACTACTAAATTTGTGACAGTCGAATGTACTTCATGTCCTCCATTTTGAGCTCTTTTGAAATCCTACTTTTACAAGGTCCTTCCAGGTGATTTGCACAAAATTGTGTGCATGATCAAGGGACACTCATTACAAAAAGGAGTTTTGTACGCAACCAACGCTTTTCTGTACTCATATGAAAATTTACATTGTGGTATTGTGACCACTTCTTGACTGTCTTGACAGCACCACCTGTTGGTAAAAGAATTTAAGTAATTTGATATCGTTGGTTTTACTTATGGTTTTTAGACATATTTTTCTAAACTCATCATCAGTGATGACCACAAATATTTTGCTTTGTGCCCACATTGTTTGGAGGGCAACACTGGGCAGGATGTGGAATAACAATGTTTAAAATAATGGATTAACATACAATGGATTACCATACAAAAAATCATTTGTAATGCATTTTTTCGTTTTGCTGGTTGTTCTTTACAGCCTAATAAACATCCTGGTTTATACTTGACATTTCTACAAGAACGTGTTGGTGTGCACGTTACGGTGGAGGCTCCGGCACCGGACTACTGATCAGATTCCCATGGATTCCCACTTCAATTCCGATCATGCACTTACCTGGACTGATTACTTCCTGTTTCGTCACCTGCCACTCATCCATCACTTCCTATATAAACCGGACATTTTCAGTTGTTCTTTGCGAAGTCTTGATTTGCCCTGGCATCATTACTGAGCGTTTTTCCCCCTGTCTATTGTGTTTATCGTGTATGATTTGGATTGTCTCTTGTTGTGTGGCTCTGCATCTGAAAATGACCAACTTTGAGAAAATTCTGTCCGAGCAGGCATGTCTGTACAGAATCTATAAGATCCAGCCATGTGAAATAATGCATAGACTCTTTATCAAACACATTTCAGTAAAGCATGGATTTTTCAAATTAAAACAAGTTTGTTTACATGTAATTCAATACTATTGAGGAATAAAGGCTTAAGATTTCTGTTTTGTAATATAAGTGTTTATGAAATAAAAATGTTTAATAAAGAAGCATTTACATACTTAGTTCTGATGTTACAAGTGCAAATGTTGTTCCAGTAAGCTACTACTACTGTTCTGCTATTTTGTGTTGGATTTAGAATCGATTACTTCGAGTCTCTCCTTGACATTTTAAAGAACAGTGCAACAGTGAGCATGTGAGTATCAATGCCTCATCCGCAAGACTTCAGTCAGTAAAGGCTCAGTGTTGCTGACAAAGTGGTCTAAATATATTTATTTATAAATGAATGTAACGTGTAAGATCATAAAATGTTCAAGTTGGAGAAGGCTTTTAAACAAGCTTCTTATATTTAGTGGTTTTCTTCCATGGGAGTTTTTTAAATCTAAAGAACTTCACATATTACAAAATAATTGTAATTTATAATCCTGGAAAATTTTAGTTTAGAGTGGCAAGTTAAAGATTGTAGCTTTAATTAACACTGTTATACGCTGCATGACAGAGCAGGGTCAGCTAACTTTCTGCAGAGTCAATCGCTACAGACCTCCAAGGTGGAATGGGTTTCCATGGCCGAGCAGCTGCACCCAAGCCATCACCAAATGCAATGTAAAGCGTAGGATGCAGTGGTATAAAGCGCGCCACCACTGGACTCTATAGCAGTGGAAACACGTTCTCTGGAGGGACAAATCACGCTTCTTCATCTGGCAATCTGTAGGAGAACGGTACTTGTCTGACTGCATTGTGCCAACTGTGAAGTTTGGTGGAGGGGGGATTATGGTCTGGGGTTGTTTTTCAGGAGCTGGGCTTGGCCCCTTAGTTCCAGTGAAACACTGTAAATGCTTCAGCATACCAGAGATTTTTGGACAATTCCATGCTCCCAACTTTGTGAGATAAATTTGAGGATGGCCCCTTCCTGTTCCAACATGACTGCGCACCAGTGCACAAAGCAAGGTCCATAAAAACATGGATGAGCTCGTTTGGTGAGGAAGAACTTGACTGGCCTGCACAGAGTCCTGACCTCAACCCGATAGAACAACCTTTGGGTTGAATTAGAGCGAAGGCTGCGAGCCAGGCCTTCTCGTCCAACATCAGTGTCTGAAGAATGTAAGAATGGTCAAAAATTCCCATAAACACACTCCTAAACCTTGTGGAAAGCCTTTCCAGCTATATAGCTGCAAATGGTGGGCCGACGTCATATTAAACCCTATGGATTAACAATGGGATGTCACTTAAGTTCATATGCATCTAAAGGCAGATGAGCAAATACCTTTGGCAATATAGTGCATCACAAATGGTGTTGCCATGGCAAGGCAGTAAAATTTGTGTTCCTGTAAATCAGTGGTAGAGCATTATTAGCAGCGCAAAATGCTGTGGGTTCGATTCCCAGGGAACAAATGTACTGGCAAAATGTATAATTTGAATGTACTGTAAGTCGCTTTGGATAAAAGCATTGCCAAATGGAAATGTAAAATTATGGTGAATAGGAAAATGGGAGACAGAAAGTCTCTAATATCTACAGCATGCATTGAGCGATTGACATCAAACTTGAAAAATATGTTTATTGTGGTGGGTTGATGACAATTTATATGACTATTGTGAGTCACAGTCATAGTGCGACCAAGATGGCGGCGCATGCACAACGCGAGGCTCKGCGTCTCACCAGTTTTTGCATTTTAGCAGTAATTTTTTTATTACTTACCGATTTCTTCACCAAGAACAGCCTTGCTTTATCATCCTACAGCAGGCAAGAACTTTTAGACATTGGATCGCGCTATTCTGTTGCGTATATATCCGATCTTCAACTCATCCCGGAGATTTCTAGAACACCGGAGGCTGCTCGCTCTGCCCGGCCGGGCGGAAGTACTCGCAGGCGGCAACGCGACCGTAAACAAAGGCGGGGGAAGCGCGGCGGGCTAAGGGCTAAGCTATAGCTTACACCGCATCGGCTCGCTCTACCCAGCATTTTCCTGGCTAATGTTCGGTCACTGGTCAACAAAATGGACGAACTTAGACTGCACATCTTCA
>JAZGTI010004247.1:0-28676 GCA_036877585.1 Botia kubotai | reverse complement strand
TGTGGTACGTTTAATGTCAATGTGAATTGATGTTTGCATTTAATTTGCATTTTAATCTGACATATTTATCATTGATCACTGCTAACACGACGCTCCACCAGCTGAGCTATAGGAACAAGGTTGCACCCTGATGTGGCCAGATTTTAAAAAATCCTTTTATGTTTTACAGCTATGAAGTCACGCAAATGTTTCCCTTACAGCACCCTTGTCTTCTACACTCACGCTTCTGATCTAATGTTCCTCTATTGCTCCTGAAAGTTCATTTTGAAATGCTGTGCCAGTCTGAATTCTGAAATTGTGCAGGAGTAATAAAGTAGATTGAGTGCAGGCTTCATATTGATCTGACTCCAATGTGCTCTGATGATTTGTAATATTGCCACTACCAGTGCAGTTGAAATGCCCGGTTTAGTGGCAGGGCAAATTATGATACGGTACAAATCAATTTTTCTGAAATTAAGCTACCTGTTATCTGGTGCTCCAAATGGGGCAAGAGTGCATGTGGCATTGGTGGGGTGGTGAGAGGAGAGCTATTAAGTCTTTGTAGCAACCAGCAGACTCTGAAAGGAACTGCACTTTCTTTCGCATGCCAAAAAATCAATTTGGGCAGTAACTTGAAACCTCAAATTGGATATTGGAACAGATTCTGGTTTGTTTTAACACGGGACGAGGAGTTCTGCTTGTAATTCAGGAATAACAAGGCGTGCCTCGTTTAGCATAATCGCTGTTGAGCAAGCGTGCTCTCTGCGGTCTAGACGACAGATTCATATTTGGTGACACACTGCTGTTAGAAAAATGAATGAAAAAGAGAAGTATGACTGACATTGTCTGACTAAAGAATACCCCTAAAACCGTAGCATTAGGGTCATTCCTGTTATGCAGGGCATTTTGGACTACTTCTACGTTGTTTGAGAAATTCTGATCTCATCACAGTTTCTGAAATTCTAAAATGTATATGTAGATGCAAAGAAACAGGTAAAAGGAACATGAAAAGGAAGAAACCATTGGAATATTTCTTATTAAAACATTTTTTAAGCTATGCGGTTACTTGGCAATGTACGCTCTAACAAAGCTAACAAAAATATGTTCTTAGAACGTTTCCTTTCAACATATGAGAATGTTAATCAAGTTCAAATAACATGCAAAAGATATTCCAAGAGCATTGTTCTAAAAATGCTTTCTCTTAAGATTATGAGAATGTTACGGTTTAACATTTATATAACCTTATATAACCTTATAAAAAAGGTTTAAAAATATGTTCTCAGAATGCTTCCTCCTAACTTTATGAGAATGTTCATTAAGTGCAAATCAAAAATCATAAAACGTTCTAAGAATTTGTTCTTTCAACATTATGATCCTAGCATTTACATAACCATTAATATCTCCATAAAAAAGATGGGTTGAAGTCATGTGAACATTCACTAATGACTGGGAAAGCATTAAACTAAAGTAATAAATACATTAAAAGTTAGTCAAATTTAGTAAAAAACTAAATTATTGAAAATTCACTCTCATATTTACTTAATTGTAATCTTGTATAAATACATTAAGATATACATGTGTTGGGGACAAAAAAAAAGGAACTGCATTGTAGGAATGACCCATCAGCATTGTTAGCCATTTTGGTGAGATTGTGGATTTCCCATGAGAAAACGTAAGCAAAACAAAGCGAGGGAGGCAGCAGGGGATGTAGAGGAGAGTGTTTGATAGTTTGTAACCAAAGCAGCACTAAGAGGATACGACATGCCAGAGTGGAGGAGAGTTCTTAGAACACATGGAAGAAAGAACAAAAGGAAATTTCTGTTTGAAGGGATACAAGAGTGTGAGATCGTTCGAAGGTCCGTCAGGACCTTGAGCTGCGCTTCAGGAAAAAGTCAAAAGCAGAAAATCCCCTCTTTGTGACAAAGCATCCGAATGCATTGTTGGGTTTTGAAAGTCAGGGGAAAATATAAAACACACGCATTAAGGATTAGTGTTCTCTTGCTGGACTCCATCACACACATTTAAATGACTTTTACACAAATCCCTTCTCAGCTTTTTCCGGTACTGACCAAGAACAAAAGAAGGAGTTTGGCCAATGTGTGGCTTTTACAAACCAATAGACATTTATGGTTCACATATTCATACAATTCTGATTTAGACACAGA
The DNA here is from genome assembly GCA_036877585.1 of Botia kubotai. Classification (NCBI taxonomy): domain Eukaryota; kingdom Metazoa; phylum Chordata; class Actinopteri; order Cypriniformes; family Botiidae; genus Botia; species Botia kubotai. The sequence goes on along the minus strand of JAZGTI010004247.1, from coordinate 26,532 downwards.
CAGATTTGTCTAAGGCCTTACAGTATTGAGGGCTTTGATTGAGGTATTTAGATTAATTGATGCACTGACTAAAAATGGAACACCCAGGTGGTTTTATGTAATATCTACAGTTGGGGTCATAAGTTTACATACAGTAAGTCTTGCAGAATATGCAAAATGTTATAAATAAAAAACAAGAGGAACTATAAGCATTGCAGTGTTTTTTATTTAGTATGTTGGCTAATGTTCTCAAAAAACATTCTTCCAGGAATGTTAAAGAATTAAGAAAGTTTTAATAACCAAGTTCTTATAACCAAGCAGTAATACAACGTCTAAAAACTGTATGTTTTGAACATTCCTAGAACATTAAAAATAAAATTTTTAACATTTTTGTTACTTAATGGAAATGTTAGGAAACCATTCTTACAACCTAAAATTGTTAACTGGGACCCTGAACAGACTATTTCACATAACAGATGCTTCCATATGTCTATAACACAGAATAATAACTAAATTAAAAAATTACCTCATATAAGAGTTTGCATAAGCTTGATTCTTAATACTGTATGATGTTGTCTAAATGATTTTGATAACCATCTTTTCACACTGAGGACAATTGAATGACTCATACATAACTTACAAAAGGAACAAACATGTTGATGCTCAAGATGGCAATACGATACATTAACAGTCTGGCTAATGAAAACTGTTGGACAAAAGTCCATTTAGTCCATGTATTACAGTAGCTTTAAGGCCATTGGTACTCACATTACACTAGCTAGTGTAAAGTTTATTTTTAGATGTACGCATTCAAAATTTACACTCTTCTCTATTGTGCTATACAAATATTTTGTAGAATGGGACTGTCCCTTCCCCATATCAAAACACTGGAAATAAAACTGCACTTTATGCATCTCACATTTGCTAAACATCAAAACCCATTTTAAGATTTAAGACCCAGAAAAACAGAAAAGAGGAAAATTAATAAAGTTACCGTGAAATTACTTCATAATGTTCCTTTACACCATCCACAACTGATGGACCGTAATAAACAATGACATTTTCACAAATGTGCTTTTTCTAAGGTTTAAAGCTCTCTGTATTGAGTCTGGTTCACCATTTTACACATTTTGATTAAACGCCTGTTGCCGTGTTTCTCTGCCCTGCAATTTTAAAAGCTTAACCTATTTATCTGAATCCTTGAAACTCCATCAGGCTTCTGCTTCTGCTACCTGTGGACAAGCATAAATAGCAACCCAGAGTTGCTATTTTAAATATAAATGGATTTGCTAATTGGTGTCTTTAAGGGTGGAACTTCTTTCAAACCTTCCTCAAATGTGAAATAGCATATAAGCAGTTTAAATTAGCATATAAGCATAGTTGCAGAGGCATTTTGATAGATTCAAATACTTTAGGTACAAAGTACAAATAGATTTTTTTTGTATAAATACACATAGATTTTAACTAACTATTAGTTAACTCCTAACTGTTGTTTTTTCTAAATAAAACCAGCATTAGCTAACATAAACACTTGCCTTTGGTATTGTTTTCAACTCTTGTAAATTGCTTTGGATAAAATTTTCTGCTAATTGCACTGTAAAATGTAAATGCATAAAAAGATTACTATAACTATGAGGGATACCATTTTAGCACTGTTTCCAAAATGTGGGACATGTCTGAATACAGTTTAAAGCTTTTTATTTATTTTCATTCTAAAATGACACTATTTTATTTTCACAATTTTTAGGTAAAGATTTAGGGAAGCCCTAAACCTTAAGTTATCATTTTGAGATAACACATTATTTAAAGATCAAGTATTTTCAAGTCAATATTTTCGAGATAACTTATTAATAACTCGACAAACAAAAACATTAAACAACAATGTGCCAAAGTAAAAAGAACTGTGATTATTTTAGATTAAAACCTGATGAAAATATAATATAGTGACTTGAGTATAATTTTTGAAAGATTATATCAATTTTACGTTGCAGGTTTAATTGTTGGATTTGGAGTTTTCATTTAAATTAGAAAATAATTTAATATCTCTTGCATTTCTCACCCTGAAGAATTATGTATTGGTGCCCTAGTTGCTAAAGTAATGGGACACCCATCTGTAGCGTATTCATGGAAAGTGCCAGATGCCTGTCAACAGTGTCGCTCTGTCCTGTTTCATAGCACTCTTATCTCTAATGCTGAGGTCATGGTTTGTGCTTCTCTGAGCTTATCTCTGTTTCTCTGGCTTTGCTTATGAAACTGACCAGCCAGGAAGAGAGACACACATCACTGCACATACATCTCTATTTAAGATAACACATGCATGGAGGAGTCGCTTGATACATGGATTCCCAGCAGCTCTGTTCAGTTCTAGTGCTGTTGCTTGAGTGTGTGTTCATGATGTTAACTCATCTCGATAAACATAACTACTTATCACAGATGTCTTAGAAAGTGGAGCTGTGATTATCTGAGAATTTATTTATTATAATTTGCCTGTTTATTTTCCCACGCAATCATGGTAAATGTTGTTTGGGTCTCAGAGGAGTGAAGTAAAACTATTTCAAACAAAAGTGGCTCTAAACTGGCTTTGTTTCAGGACCCTGATTTTATATTGATGATCAAACAATGCAGCACCAAAATTGTTTTTCATGCAAAAGTAAACTTGTTGTAAATTATTGTTATGATAATGACAGATTATTAATCTATTTAATGCAAACTGAATAGAAAAACTGACATTCTTAAAATCGTTCTTGAATTTTAATGGTTTTATGTTCCTGGTAGCCAACAATTCAGCCCAAAAAATGTACTAGTATTAGTAACATTTAATTTAATACAGCCTGGGTCATATGAGGGCATGTCACATGATCTGTCTATGTTGGCACATCTTTTTGGCATGATTCTACTAGTTGAATGATTTGCACCTAAATACAGTTTGATCGTATGCATGGCCTACTATCCTATCCTAACTATGCACAACAGATGGTTAGTTGCATTATATTATGTTGTGTAATATGAGTGCTTTTAATATCAGTAATCTTGAAATGCCTCTTATCCAATATGTTTATGTGTATGTGTGTGTGTACTTCATAAAAATCATGATCTTAGTTAAATGGATGTGGCAAGACAGAAAGAAATCTGAATCTGATGTCTTAAATCTTCACTTTGGTGTCAAGATTATCTCTCCAATCAATTGATCCCAAACTTTTTGTTTCACAGCTGACTGTGAAATCTGTAGCCAATGTAAACAGAAGGGATACACTTTGTAAATATCGCTGATATCAATATCATATAAAATTCCTTCTATGCTAAGCTTACTGTAAGCCCTGGTGTGATGTGGCTTCACAAGCATGCAGATTCTTTTGTGACAGCTGAATTAGATTAAATGTGTTTAATTCGGTCTTCATTTTATCATCCTTAAGCCATTCCACACTCATACTAACTTTCTTCTGATCACAAAGCTGTTTTTTCATACAATGGAACTGAATGGGGATCAAAACTTTTAAGCTCCAAAAAGGATATAAAGATAAATTAAAAGTAAATGCAGCTCATATGATTCAAATGATACATTCCCAGACTTCTGAAGTGTTATCAGTAGTGTCAGATGCAAACAGGGTGTAACATTTTACATATTTAAAATATTTTTTAAATATGTATTTTAAACGCATTACATATTGTGTTATCCGTAGTAGAATACATTTTAAAATGATCCTTCCAGTTCTCTTCATGCCACCCTTGAGTACCCCACACGAGCCACCCCAGTCACAAAACATCTGGACATGCCTGGCCGTAACACCAGGACATGCCTGGGTCCACATCAAGATCATGCTATATATGCTTATCTTTCATCTAAACATTTATAGCGATGGCCCAGATGGTGATTAACATTTGTATTAGACACTGACTGGTGTATCCAGTGATCCCAAATCTAAAACTTGGCCTCCCTGTTACCAATGCATCCAACCTTTTCTGGCCCAGTCATCCAACCATCTGCCAAAAGCCATTCAAAGCACTTCTGGGAGCTGTTATACCAAGATAGTTCTTAGCTCGTGTCTGTTCGATCCTGTTTCTGGCATTGCATAGCTGTTGCAGTGTTAACACCAAGTTCCTCTGAAGTCTTTATAACTTTATAACTTAAAAATGCGTTCCAGCAGCCATGAATGTGTGATTCACCTGTAGGTGAACACAAATAATTCAGAGGTATTTGTTTGACTGTACAACACCTCACTGTCTCTTTATTAAGCCATGCAAAAAAAAACTTTTTTTTGATGATGAAAAGGATTTTATGTTTCAAAACAATACTTCTAATACAGCACCTTTATCCTTGCTGCAGGTGGAATTTAGATGTGATCTCCTTTTTTAAAATCATTATAGGTGCAAATCCATATATTACAGTGAAAACTAATTGAAATATGAGATACATATGAAATTAGTACAAAAAGATTAATTTCAATAAATTAAATGTCAGTAATGAATAAAAGTAAATATACTGTAGTGAATTACCTGTCTTTACTCTTAGTTGCATCGAACAAATAAAACCATACAACATTGTTATGTTTAATTAATGTTCAATTTGATTGTATTAAACAATGTCTTAAAAATGTGAAACGTAAACATTAAACAAAACTCTATTAAAATGACACATTTTGAAGAAAAATGTAAAATAGCTGGACTAGTTTCACACCACCTGGGGGGACGCTCTTTAAAAACCACTGCTCTATACACCCTAAATCAATATATGAGAAACTGTACATATTGAAAATACAGAAAGTCAAATAACCATCCCTACCAAGGGCACTTCATAGCATCCTACTGGAGTTAATATCTATGGGGATTTTTCACCTGCTCTGGCCTTTATTTTTTTCATATTGTCTAGTAAACATTCTACAGCTCGGGTCTTCAACAAACCTTAATAGTAACTGGAGAAGCTTTACGTTTGTGTGTCTGTGTGTGTGTGTATTTAAGCTGTAAGATGACATCAGCAAAACAGAGTTCTGTCTCATCGAATGGTATCACTTCATCTAAAACTTTAGAATACTTTGTTACAGTAAACTGGATTTGTGTCTGAATCATCATCATTTACTTGACTACATCCATCACAGAATATTTACTTCTGGGTGAACTTTTCCTTTAAAGTCAGTATTGCACCCCTGTTTAAGCATATGAATTAGGATCCATCTCCGGTTTCGCAGATAAAGAGATTGGATTTTGTGACAAGATTCACAAGTGCTGGCAAAACTTGATACATCTTGAGTTTAAAGGTTAATTGGTAAGATTATGAGAACAGGTGTGTGTTTAGTCCGGGGCTAAAACGCACCTGTAAAGGTCTTAGTCATCAATATATCAACTCATGCATATGAAATTGCAACATAACAGCTGGTCTCACATTGCATTTATGAGAAGCTAGAAGCTGTATCTTCTATCTGAAAGATGCAACTTAATGAATTTGCCCAAAGAAACAGGTCTTTGATGTTCTGACCAATATTGATATTATTTTTATTTTGAGTTATATATACTGTAGCTGTACTTTATTTTGAATATATTGTACAGCGTATCTTTTTTTGTGTTTACTTGATGACTCAAAATCCAACCCAAAACAGACCCGAACCACCATTCAGAGTGCTATGGTTACTGATGTATAACCCTTGTGACTCCTTCCCTGTGACTAACAGCCTCCCTTACTCTGTCAGTCTTTCTTACCTTAAAAAAGCCCAAAGCCTATAATTACATGAAAGGCAATGTTAAACAATAATTTTCAATAACTCATGACTTGTCCCCAGTGTTCCAGTCATTGCTCTGGTTCAATCTGTAGTGGTTTTTCATTCTTCAGCTATTGCCATCTCAGCCGATCCCTGGTGCGGTGAACCATAGCCAGCAGTGATTGAGGTGGTTGATCCAGGCTGCTTCCAACAAGGTCAATGTCAAATTCCAGGTAGGGTTTATCTGTGGACTAAAGATATATGAGCATTGCCCTCCTATGCAGCATATTGAAGTTCAAGATTCCCAGAATGGAGTTTCTCTGCTGTTAGTGAATCTATGAATCTATCTTTGAATCTATGAGTAATAGCATACAATACATGACAAGTAGTTCTGTAACATCTGTAGGTTATGGTGTGGTTTAAGAATCAGTGTTAATGTACTGTGTGTTGTACGTGCTGTACAACCTAACAGGGCCCATGAAAAGTTCTTCAGAGATTTACAGCATGGAGATTCATTTGACATTATTCTGTTGGCTGGAGTGATTAAACATCACACAGCGAGATAAGTGTCCAGAAGTAAAAAATAAATGCATTTTTACCTCAAGAACTTAAATACTTTCTGTAATTTATTACGAAACCTATTATTAATGATAGAACTGTACTGTCTTGTAAATAACGCTTTGGTAATATCTTTGGTAATATACAGTCTCTTCAAGGCTGTATATTTTGTAAACATGGTCCATGGACCGTTGGCTTAAAATGATGTGTAAAGTGATGAAATGCACTAAGCAAGTGTTGAGATTGATTTAGGGGTGCTCGAAAATGAACAGTTTCACATTAATTATATTAATCATACATATCATCAGATCCTTATATATATATATAAAATGCTTTATATATAAAAATGCTTTATATATATAAAGCATTTTTTTCTGGAGGAAGTACATAAATTATCCGTGTTCAAACTGTCTTCATACCATACCTCAATTAATAACAGCATGTTTACATTAAAGATTTATAATTTGAGGTGTCGAATTTGATTTTGTGGGAAATGTAATTTTAACTTGGGATTTGGCTACTGTACCGTGTGTGGGGGTTGTATCATTTGTATCTTTTTCTTACAGCAGTAAACTTGTCATCCAAGTTAAGAAAATAACTCTGCAAGTAACTTGCAATTTCATGTGTCGAACAGAGATGGTGACAGAGAGGCAAAGTTCCATATTACAGCTTTAAAAATATGTATATAATAATAATTGATACAATTATGATAATAACTGGTTAATAATTTGTGTGATTGGATTGGTTAAATGTGATCATTCCATAAATACCACAGAATTTGTGCTGTCAGCCAAGTTGTTTCATTGCTGAGGCAGGTTTTTTACATTTTTATTAAGATATTTTTTATTAAGATTATGTAGATCATAAAAGATTATCAATGACAAACATTTTCTTGGAAAGGAATGGAATAACCTGCAATGGTGAATGATTCAAAATATTACCAGGACTGTGAATTAACTAAGTCAAAAGGGCCAATCTTGATTTGATCTCATTTAACTCAGAAAGAAAAATCCAATTAAATATATAAAATATAGATGTTCAATCAGAAAACATCTATGAGAGTAATCACATTTTTAAATTAATTGACCTAAATTGCTTTTGGATTACTTTTCTTCTGAAGAATTATACTTGAATTGTTCTTTATGAGCTTTTGCATCTCTTTATCTCAATGATTATTTTAAGTATATTTAATTTTATTAAGCAATATTTATCAAGTTATAGATGCTTAAACGGATACATTTAAACGTGCACTGTTCAGGTTAAACAAACAAATTTTCTTTAATTTTCTTACATATTTTTTCAATGGCTTGAACGTAGACTCCAAATGTGAATGAAACAAACTATGAATGAAACATTTTTTCCAGCATATTCATTGATCTCAGAGGGGCAGTGGGACAGATGAGATAATGAGTTAGTGAGTGTGAGGGGGAGAGTTTATGGTCTCTCAGACAGGTGATGAAATTGTCTGTTGCTCTGATACCCAGAGCTGGACTCCCCGCTCACTCAAATGCCTGCTCACACACACACCTAACCCTGGCAGGCTGGAAGACAGATGAGCCGCCCAGGGCAAGATAAAAGGTCAGACCTGTGTCTTAACCGCTTCCCTGCCCTCTCCAATAGTGATGGACTGACTTCAATTCCCTTCTACTGGAGAACGAAAATACGGGGGGAAACAAAACAAACATCCAGACTCTGGTCATGGGAATACTTTGCAATTCATTGACAGGGAAAAACACTAAAAGAGAAATATCCCATAATGCACACCTCCAGCAGTTCCTTGCATTATAGCCGACTAAATACTACCAAATGTGTTCTCTTTTCTGCCTAAAGGGACTCACAGTCTCCCCTTGCCTGTCTTTGATTAATAACGTCCCGGTTTAAGCACGTAATTTCCCGTGTGCAGAGATTACGGGTTAAGGCTTGTTCATTTATGGTCTAGAACTTCATTACACAAGCATTATGGAATACCAGAATAGAAGGAGCGATAATGGACAGTTTTATTCCTCTAAATCAGGAGGTCCTGCGTGGCACCATTCGGCTCCGCCCTCCCGGCTTGCACCATGAAATAAAGAGCCCCATCACTCAACCAGCACAGTGTGCAGTCAGAGCTGTTGATAAATCAACATAACACAGCAAAACACATGTGTGGAGTGTAAAGTGGAGAGTGTAGAGAGGCTTAGAGGGAAGGAGAAAGTAAAGCTTGTGTGCAGAAAGTGATTTGTCATCAGAAAATGTAACAGTCCCCTCGCTCTACCCAAGAAGGAGCGTAGCGAATTACATTATAAAGTGTATAATGTTTTGATGTTAGAACATTCTATGTTTATGTTTAAGAGTTTGATATTCATTTTAATATGCAGAGAGCTATAAGAATTTGTTGGTTGACATTTGAAAATACATAGATTTACATAAATTTAAAATAAATATAAATTAAAAGTTACATTATATATTTTATTTTATTTTATTTTATATTCAGATCTCAGGTTCCAGTTTGAAATCTTCTTGCCAGGAATATTAAGGACCATCCAGGTAGGTGTGGAGAGCAAAACACAGAACTTGCAAACACAAAATGAAAATAAATTCTTGTGAAAACAGATTAGCTAGAAGTTGCGTGATGCTGTTTAATGTGAGAACTGTTTTCACACAGTTAAAACTATCTGGAAACTTTTTTAAGTTTTGAGAGGACCCAAATTTTAATACTCTCTTTATCAGTAATAAGAGCCGAGTTTCAAAGGTATAAATTAATGTGCTTTCCTTCTCCCATCGATAATCTTTACCATAAAATGAAGTCAGGCCTGAAAGCTTCAAAAAGTGCTTTAAAGTTTCATCCAATTACTCGCTCCATAGTTTCATTTTCCATTAATGATGAATTCTAAAGTGTCTGAGATCTAATCTAAAACTTTTGGCCTGATATACTGAGGGCGGATCAGACGCTGTTCTGTGGGAGATCAAGTACACTGCTGCACTTTGCATGGTATGCGTGTATGTATGGGGTGATATGACTGAGTGTTCATGTAGGGAACGGAAATATTCTGCAGACTTGATTGTGTTTTTTTGCAGCCAACTTGCGAGCACGCTTTCTGCACTTATTCAAGCATAGCCTGTAAGAATGCACAGCTCTGTTCCTCATTTTCAGCACCAATCTTTCCTATTGGCTGGCAGACTTGTGGTTCTGACTGCAGCCCCCCCGGTTAAAACAACTAAGTACTGCAGTGGGCCCACATCACATTCCAGGTCCTGTTGTAAAACATGTGGAGGACTGGGGGCTACAGGAGGACCCCTTCAACATCCTGTGCTTTTATTAGCCAACAGTTCACATGGACATTCGTACACTTATTGCTTGTCATTTAGTCAGGAAATGTAGAAGTCTTAGTGAGCACTCTGGAATATATAACACCTCCTTGAATGTACTTTTTCATTTTCATCATGAATGCCTTAGAAACATCTGGTAAAAGTCATTCTAACATCCAACGGGGAATATTTAGTGAAATCTTGCAAACATGCCAGATGAATTTATGCACAAAGAATTGTCATTTCAGTGAGTTATGTATCACAGCATATTTATATTTTACAGAAGACAAACTAGAAGCTAGTGCAAGATGCCAAATTGTTGACATATATCTGTAATGTGATAATCTGTAATGTGACACATCTGTAATGTGACTTATTTTCAAGTGAAACTGAATATACAATGAAGACAAAACATACAACAGGAATTGATTATGAGAAGTGGGTCTTTATCAGAATGGAGCAAGGCCTAAACACATGTATGCGGGGCTCCATTACATTGCGGAATTAAGAAAGATTGTCAATGGTATTTCATTTTCACTATTTGCTTTTGGCAGTAGTTCACACAGACAGTCAGGTTCAGTTTAAAAAAAACTTAAACATTCAATGGTAATGTTTATTTTTCAAATCTTTTCTTTTCATAATTCTTTATAAAGTTAACAGGCATTAAATTACTGTGTTAACTACTGGCAAGAATTACAGTTTAGCAGCAGCTTAAAACAATGCCTAAATAGCTATTGGTTAACCTCAATCAATAGCCTGTAACATGACCCGAATGGAAAACTGTATCACAGTTGTGTCAATTAAATTAATTGTCTTGTGTATTCTGAAAATTAAAAGTCACACAGGTTTAAAAGGACAAGAGGTTGAGTAGACGACAACGTTTTCACTTGTGGGTGAATTATTCCTTTAAGCAATTAGTCCATTTTGACCTCAAAGGTAATTTCATGTTGACTTTAAAGATTTTAAACTGCACATTTTGAGTAAGTGTTAACAGGCTTTCCTTCAAAGTATATAATGACAGAAGCTCTTTAAGGGCGCCTTCATTAGGACCAGAAATTAAATAGAGCAGATCAATACCACAGGGAGGCAAATAGACGTAAATGGATCCTAAACATATTACAGTTTAGATGTGGGCCATCCATTTTTTCAGCCCTGTGAGACCTAGCGTGCCAAATGGAGGTGAAGGTCTGGAGTTATGCGAGATCTATATGAGAAACTTTGCCCTGTGTAGTTTGTAGAGTGTGAAATAACCCAAGTGCCAAAATGGTGGAATTGTAGGGCCGAACTGTTTAATTATCGCCAAGATCTTCATCAAATATGGATAAGGAGCCCTAGACTAATGTGTTCATTATGAAGACACTGTTAAGTATGGGTCTGGAGATCTTAGACACTGGTTCTGCTGTAGACACCCACCCTGAACCGCCTACCAAAGCTACATCTCATTTTATCCTAACCCTGACAGGAAATCAATCTCCAATGGTTCCTAATAAAGCCATGCACTTGCCCCACCTCTCCATTTTCACTCTGTCACCAAGAGAACATGCTCTCCCTTCTCATCCACTTGATTTAGAATAAAACTTTTATTTATGGCGAAGCAACCAGGTATGCGAAATGTTTTTCCACACAATATTGCCAAAGACCATCTTATGCAAAGGATCCTGTAGGAAAACCTGCAGTAAACTCATCATGATGAGCCCTATCACATAATTTTTACACTTTCTTCTTGTTATTAGTTATTGATTTACAATTTGTCAACAATTGGTATACAATTTGGAATACCAATTTGTGTTTAAAGAAAATATTATCTTTATCAATCTTTTAGGAAAAACAAAAACGGTAACAGTTTATTTTACTGTGTATTGTTACATGTACTTACTATGTACTTGTACATGTGCTTAGCAATAACAATGCATTATCAAAATCTAAACCAAACCCTAACCCTATAGTAAGTAAAGTACATTTTGTTAATTAATATTACTTAGTACTTAAATGTATATTTACACTGCAAGGACACCAACTAAAGTGTGTTCAGAAATCTTTTTGACACTTCGTATTTGGAATATGCCAGTTGTAGCATTCACTATGTGACTATATAAAGACACATACTGCTTTATAGCGCAATAGTTTTCTATTGTTTTTCTCCTAATTTATATACATTTTTTTGGCTCAACTGGTGGAGGCTCATGGTGGAGGCTATAGCCTCCTCTCCACCGTGCCACCAGAGGGAACCATCACTGGAGTATTAGCCGAACATACAAACAAACTACAACTTCCAGAATGCACTTACCTGATGTTTCTTACTCACTGTTTGCCACTTGTTCTGGATTAACGATTGCCTATTTAAACCGGACTTTAATGCTTTGTATTTGTGAAGTCTTGATTTGCCATGTGCATCAATCTGAGTGTTTTTCCCCTATCTATTGTTTCTCTGCCTACCATGTATGATCTGGATTGTTTATGGTTTGCTGCCTGCCCTTTGTAATTTGGATTGCCTTACCATTCTTGATTGTTTGCTGCCTGATCTGATCTTGGACTATGTTATCGCTATTGATTGTTTGCTGCCTCCCCTGACCCTTGTACTACGATTACTTTTGTGTTTTGCCTCTGTTGTGTATGTTTGCTGGCACAGACTCTGTTTGTCGACCATTCTAATAAATTGCTGTAGATGGATCCAAATCAGTCTAACTCTACGCTACAATCTGTTTGTTCTAAAATGTATTTTCTGTAAAGCTGCTTTTCAACAGTGTAAACAATTGTGAAAAGCTCAATAGAAATTTTTTAAATTAAATCTCTTATCAAGTCACTGAACCTCTTAACAGTGTTGCCAACTTGGTGACTCTCTTGCTAGATTTAGCAACTTTGGCCGCTTCGGCGACTTTTTTCAAAAAGTGACTAGCGACAAATTTAGCAACTTTTTGGACAAACATTAGCTTCTTTCAGTAGATGGTAGTGCACATAGTTTTAGGGTGTACTCAGCACTCTGAACTGCACCCGAGTGCGTTTGACCCCTAAAGTCTGGTTCGTTTGACCAGTGTGATCGCTCCGAAACAAATAAGGAAGGTGCTGCTAACTTTCTGTACTTTACATTTGACATGTAAATATATCTGTAATCACTGCACCGCTGCTGTCTTTTCAGATTTATAAATCTAGATTTTATCAGAGCAGCAGCTTCTACGTGACTGCTTGTTAATGTAGTTTAAATAGATCATGTTCAGTCATTAAATTTCATACTTGTTTGGTTGTCTGACAACAGAAACAGTAAATATGTAAAGGAAAACAGCTTTATTGAGCTGTTGGCTGTATTAAAATACAGTAGAGAATACATATAGAATACGAATATGACATTTATTACATGTCATTAATATGCTAATTACAGTATGGTGTCATATGGCGACATTTAAAGACTTGTTGTCAACGCTGCCTCTCAAATGACTTTTCTTTTAGGATAACATCATCAAGCCCTCTTATTTTTCAATCCCCATCCGATAAATTCCCAATAATTCAAATGAAGTCCCACCCACATGCACTTTCTCATCAGTTATTGCGTTTCACTTGGAAATATGTCAGATTATGAAAGTAAAATGGGTTGTGAATGTCATTTTAAGTGTTTCGCTCAAAGGCATGAGGGGGATTCCTCATGGTTTCCAAACCTAAGGCTTAATAACCACACCACACCCATTTAAGTGAAAAGGACTTAACAGAGGATGACCTAAAACAATCAGCCTCTGGGTTATGGGTGCAACACCACTCTGACCATTACCTCAGGTGCACTGCTGAGTCCAGTATAGTAACCATTAGGACACTGAGGTCTTTTAAGATGCAAATCTTTTTCCCTTGGACAAAATCAAGGGATAATTAAATATTCAGTGCATTTGAAACCATGCTGATAAGGTCTTTGACATCATCTATTACATTTAGCTTTCATATTGGATTTCGGTAAATGATTAGTGTCTGTTCAGCTGCTTCTTGTGTAACTTGTCTTTTATCAATTGGCTGTTGTTTGTGCAGGCAGGAATTAAAATGATTTTGCCGTGGCAGTATTTCATCTGAGGGAAAACCTTATTAACTTCTCTTCAGAGGTCGGAGCTACTGCTGAACATGTAATTCCTGATATTGTTAGGTATGGCCCTAAGCAAAGCCAAGTGCTGCCAACAGACAGGCCCCAGACTTCAGAGGGCATGAGGAATTGTTGATGACTCACTGTTTCTCTTCTTGCTGTGAAAACCCAGCTAATCCACAATCCATGAGCCTAGAGGGATACATGGATCATGCTACCCCCCAGCTTCTGCCTACCACCAAAACGCTGCACTTCTCTATCCAGTAGATTATCTTTACAGAAAGCTCCTACTGTGAAGGTAGGTAGATCACACACACAGAGGTTTGTGAGCTAACAGTTAAAGGCTGAGACCTGCTAGGGTGATGTTTTTACATCTTTCTCCATAATTTACTGATAAATGGGTGCTTTGCTAGGGACTGTGTGTGTTTTAGACACATGCTCTGTATTTGGATATAATATAGGCGGATCTGATCAGTTTTTGTCAACAATTCCAAATTAGTTAATAAAAATTATAAAAAAGTTTTTGTGAATTAAAGATTATTTCTGTTTTTTCATCATCGTGAGCCTCTAATATAATCACCTGTGACACTAATGTTAAAATAAATAAATATGTTAACAACATTGAAGCAGAAGTGTGTAATCTGTTTTGTAAAATTGCAAAAAAAATGCTTTCAAACTGTCTGCCAGTTAATTTAATAATAATTTCTTAATTTCATAGAGCCTCTTCCACAACTTACATTTAAGAATGGTGGCAAACCTAATTCCTGACAGATGCTGTTTCTCCCAAGTGTTTTAAACAGTAAGTGCTCTAAAAAAGAGAGTTAGCTGAGAGTATAATGAAATTAGGCAAAATGTTTAATTCATGCAGGGACAGTGGATGTGTAAAACTTTGTGAATGTTGGTCAATCAAAAAAATAAATCGTTTTGAGTTCTGCTGACACAGATTCCCTGTGAGCCTGACCATCATTTGGTAAATAATCCTGATTTTGATGGCAATAAGTTCTCACACATATATGTTGCTTTAAGGACATTTCTACAAATCACAAATTTCTGGTAATACTATACAAAAATGTTCTATTCATTAACATTAGTTAATGTATTAGCTGACGTGAACTCGCAATGAACAATGCATTTTACAGCATGTATTAATATTTGTTAATATTACCTAAATACCTAAATACAATTGTTTGTTCTTGTTAGTTCATCATGCATTAACTAATCTCAACAGATACTTTAGATTTTAAAATGTATTAGCAAATGTTGAAATTAACATTACCAAAACTGTTACCAACTTTCTACATAAACATCACATGAGCATCATGTTAACACACAGACTGTTAACTGTGAGAAAGTATCTTCTGGGACCGCAGAATCTTGCCAAAATCTTTTAATTTCAGGTCAATAATCTATGCCATTATTACTCTTGGTAAATGACTCATTACCTGCTCTATTCTTTGTCAACTAATGACATAAAATTGAATTTGTTATGCTCCTGCTCATGTATTGCTTTGTGTTTGCATTGTACGTTGTTAGTCACTGACCTTCACATGAGCTGGTGGAACTAGAAGGACAGATCTTCAAGAGTTCCTCTTTGAACCAAATTAGATGTGAAGCATCAAAGGCCAAGCCTCTGTCTTACATCATTTTATAAACATCAGAGTTCTATTTTTATGTGCATTTTATGTGGTGTTTGAGTGGTGCTTGTTGGGTAAAATTGGTTCCCACAACACTAGGGTGTTAAGAATGGTTGCAGTTGCTAGGTGTTCTAGGTGGTTAATTGGTTTCTTATTGGTCCAGGTATAATTCTGAGGTACAATTTCAGGTATCGTTCATGTCTGTATAAGTTTGCAATACAAGTTTTAATGAAATTTTAATTACATTCAATATAAAGTTATGTTTTCTTTAGCCACTATAAAGGCACATACTAGGCAGTGCTTCCAAACGTTTGAGTTAAAGACTCAAAATAAATTCCTTTATGTATTTAATTATAACTAATTTCTCTAGCCAATGTGATTACATGAGCAATGAATGGGCTTTAAAGGGGAAGTGGTGTACAGTTACCACAAATAGGCAAGCCATTTACCACTCTGTACAAACCAGAACTAATTTAAACATTTGAGAACACTAGTTATGGTCAGTGCTTAAAAATTCTCCATATTTTCCAAGCCATTTTTGGTTGAGCATCTTTATGCACAAGTCTGTGATCTCATGTAAGTGTGTGTGTATGATTGTCTCCACACCACTTGCATAAAAACCACTTCATTCCAAATGGACTGAACTGGCAATTTGCCTCGTGTGAGAAAGGGGGAGTTGAGTGTTCACTTTTAGACTCATTTTGTCAGATTTTTTTGATTAAACAAATCTGTGGTGGAGAAAAATAAAGAGATCTCGGCCAGCCTTCCGCTAATGCTTACAGTATGAATCAAACAATCTGACGTTTGAAGCAAAGCAGAGTCTGAAAGGGCAGGAGGTCCTAAATCTGAGCTTGAGGAATGAGGCGTGTGAGTGTTACTGTGGAAGATACAAGAAACATCCCAAGATAAGTCTCAATCTATGAGGTCTGAAATATCTGCAGAACGGTTCCCATTTTCATTCTCATTCATCTCAATGACAGTTGCTCGGCTGGCAAATGATCCCCTGGAAATATGCAATTCTAATTCAGCCGTCTTTTCTCATGGGCACTCTGTTCTGCATAAAGTACAGATTTTATCTAGCCAATCACCTGAGCTGTAGATGCAATCTAACTGTATGGGTCTGAAATTACGTACTGTAACAGTACAAACTGAATTACATGCAGTACCAACTTCTTGACCATTGAACAGTACATTCTAAATACTGTGTGTGGGTGCAGTATACATGGACACATTTACATAACATTTACGTTTAGACATTTGGAAGATGCTTTTATCCAAAGCGACTTACAAGGTGAGGAAAACAATGAAGTGAATAATAATGAGGCAATAACATCCTCCATTTATAGTTACACTTTACCAAGATTTCAACTGGTTAGCTGCTAACCAGCTAAATCCACCACCAACACTGACTGATAAGACCCCCCCGATGTTAGCACTTGCTTTAGTTTAAAAGGACAGAACCTGTTCTCTAAGAGGTGTTATCAGCACTCAGAATATTGGATTATGCCTGAGGCACTTACGTAGTGGATTTTCAGTACAGTGTAAAATGATAGTCAAACATCAAAAAGACAATACAAAGTGTGTGACCTAACACCTAAGTCAACACAAAACCAAAAAAGCCTCCAGCATATACTTGACATGATGCAGCCTGTTCATCTGTTATTATACATTTTTGGTATCTCGGATTGTAATCACTTTTTTCTCCAACTTGTCTGTTCTTCACCGGCAATCATCAGTCAACGTAGAATCTGTGACAGGATGTTCAGTGTAATAGGAGAGATTGTTTGAGACATCCAGTGCCAGAAGGCACAGCAAAGCAGAGGTTGGTCTGACCTGTTTCATGCCTGTCTCTTTATGTCAAAGTCCATGTCAATCCAGTTTTCTGATGGTTGAGTCGCCGGGGCAACAATAATCACATGCTGTCAACAAACGCTGCCATAACGTTTCAAGCAACAGCCTTCAGTTGGATGACTCATAGATTAATTTAATGAAAACAAAACATACTTGGCCACCCTGTCATTGTTGTTAGGTGGTAAATGTTCCTTCATCGTGTCTGCGTTGGATGTGAATGCGTTGTGACACTTCAAGTCTAAATGGCTTCCAGTATAATCAATAAACCTGTCAGTGCCTTCTTTGTATTTTTGACAGTCACTCCAGTCACTTTGTTACTGACAAATTGTGAATTGATTGCAAAGTACTTTAATTTGCTATATGCATAGATTCTAACTATTATGTCAAAGCCAGCACCTGATGTCTCTGGACTCCTAGTTTAACTCTTTTAATTTAATATATTTTTTAGTGGGTGTGGTAACAGGTGTTAATAATTAATGTTTAAATGTTGTTTGCATTCAATAAAACTTCAATATGCTTAGAAGCATCAGCAAAATGCTTAAATATAAATGGAGCCAGTGCCCAAGACCTCTGACTGTCAGGGGCCTCCACCTGATAGGTCTGGGGTATCTAACATTCAGAAACAAGTTACTACAGATGTAAATGTGATGCATAAACACTTCAATGTTAGTCAATGACATTTTGAAATAATACAAAATGAATCAGAACTGTAATTGTTCCTGCTCAGCATTCATTTAAACAAATGGAGCATTGATAAATGATAATGTATGTTGCGGTCTCCTTTGTGATGTCTTATGAAGACAGTTTGGTCATTCTTTTAACTAATTTATTTCTTGTGTATGTGACTTTATCGCTCACAATTTCATTTCTCAGTATCTCAATACTTTTTCTCATAGAAAGAACATGGTATAATTGCCTCCAAGATGCTGGTGCTCCTGGCCTAAGGATTGTAATTATTCTTGTTGATAACCTTTAGAATGAGTTAATTGTTATTTATTGTTGTTATCAGTATTGTTCTATTTTCTGGACATGCATCTACATTTTTCTAGCAACAATAGTTTACACGACTGATATACAAGTTAGTTTAGCCCTTCTATAATCTTCAGTTGTTTCAATGAAACAATTCCCAAGAATAACTAGGTCATGTTTTGACATGAACAATACCCTTCGTAATCAACCCTGAATAGATAATGATGGAAGGGAAAGATAAACTTTTAATTTACAAGTATACAATAAATCTAACTCACAATAACCCGGTTTGTCTATCTGTCAGCTCCATTTTCTCCATAAATCCCTCTAATTGCAATCATGTTTGTACAGAACCAACCTGTAAAGTCTAGTGAGATATTAAATCTAGTCTTACCTTCTTCTTCACTGACATTGTGGAAAGACAAACAGCTCGAGGGCATCCTTTGTACCTAAGAAGTTACACATGCTCTTTAAGCGTGCAATGGGAAGATTTGATGAATGCTTCTCTGACGCTGTCATTCTTTATGTTGCCCATTTGCCACTTTAAATGCACCTTGAAGCTCAACTTGTAAAAATTTACATTTCATTGACTTTGCTTTTTACTCTCCATTTTTCTGCTCTTTCTTTGCAGTGCAGATTGCATGACAGCTCAGTAGTAATACGGGTCATTCGGTGAAATGGGAGCCTTATCCAGTGGTAAAGGGCAAGGACATTTTTATAAGATTTAAAACATTTTATCAGACATTTTGTCAGGTTTTTAAAAATCAAATGTTAGTCAATTGCTTGGTCATCTCAGGCAATATGAAAATATATAAATTTTGTTTTCATCAAACCTGTGTCATCAGTAAAATGAGCAAAAATGACCCAATAAGCTATGCAGAAAATCCCTAAGCAGAAAATTCAAGGGAGGCCCACTTTAGCAAATCCAGAAACTGAAGACCTAAACAGAATGCACTCTTAAAGCTTCCTCAGGTGCATCTCAGGTTTACCGCTGAGCCTGGGATTACACTCTTTTCTGACACTGTTCCTGGACTTAGTCATGGTCCCTCTTGCACGATTGGGCCAAAGCCCCAGTGTTGACATTGCCCCAGGCAATCCACTTCATCTCAGCCCCTCAGCCATGGGAATCTGGCATCCTAAATCAAGCGTACTGTGTAAATCTCAGCACCGAAGCTGACTGTTTTGTTTGAATGTTTGCTTCAGACCGCTTGCGCCCCGGCCAGTGCTATAAAGACTCTAGTCTGGCTCTCTACAGGCAGTGTTGGATATTTCATTGGATCCTGCTAAAGCAAGGGGAAGAGATCACTTGATTCCCTGCAGGGGTCTGCGAAACAACTTCTGTACAAGTGGTGATTTATTTTTTTCCAATCAGATGTTAGCTAGTAGATGAGTAGTAGATGAGAACTCATATCACACTGTTTTATGCATGTGAACAAAGTAATAAAATCAGATCTGATCAGTATGTGTTCATCAACAACAGAAAGGGTCACAAAAGTCCAGTCCATGAAACTTTCACTGTGGGCTTTAATCTGCCTCATAATTGATATTATTATAATTAATATTATTATATATTATGCCTTACAACTGAACTGATAAAGTGCATACTTCATATGCACTGTAAGTCACCTTTCAAAGTGTCTGCCAAATGTGTTAATGTAAATATAAATTTTGTAAATTGGAAATTGGAAAAGCGGTGTGGGGGCTGTGTTAAAACTCATTTTAGCAAGCCCACATCTTGATTGGTAAGTCATGGTGAAACATGTAATGTTTTTCTGTTCACAACTGCCATTGATAGAGCCATGTTTATTCACGTGTTGTTTTGAAAATTCATTGGCATTTATTATATCAAATAATGTCTGCTCATACATTCAATATATGCTTTGGTTTCCAAATATTCAGAACTGACACTATTGTAGCAACAATCTAAACTGCTATGAACTAGTATTACCACATATTTCCTCAAAACCTCCCAGTGTATGACAGATGCATTGAAATTACAAAATAAATCAAGAAATTAGGTGCAGACTTTTATCAGTGTTGTTTTGTTTGAATATTTTCCTCAGACTGCTTGGATTCCTGGCCAATGCTACAATGGCTCTGGCCTTGGTCTCTGTAGGAAATGCTGGATGCTTTCACAGATCTGGCCGCAATGACGGGCCGGAATTGTTCATTTCCCTGCAGAGAATCTGCGGCACAGCTTTAGCGCGAGTGGTGAAATTTCAATCGAGATCGGCTGATTCTATCCAGTTCTATCCCTGCATGTAGATGAGAACTATCAGACTCACTGATTTATGGTCATGCGGACGAGGGAGGAAAATCAAACGAATGGTCAGCATGTGTTCTTTATTTATCACCAACAAGAGTGAAAAATGAGCTCATCCTCTCCCTAACTCGCTGCCTAAGTCTTTTTGTCTGGAAGCATCTGGAAGGGGTTAGAGTTACTCCATAGGAAAAGCAACAGGGAAACCCAGAATCAGGTCTTTAGAAGATTGCAGCTCTGGGTGAGGACTGGCCTCACGCAGTTATCACTCGCCGGTGTCTAATTCACCCATCTGTTTTACTGACGTCCCACTGTCTCTAAAACCATACCTGATGAGTATACCAGAAATACTGGAGGTGTAACTTAGCTCTCTTGAGAGGGACAATTTTGGGCCATATTGGAATATGTTATTCAAAACGAAGATATTCAAAAATATGTAAAATTCTGAGCACTGTCAAAATGCATAATTTCTTGCTCTGGGTAACAGGTACATTCATATACATATACATACATATACTATCAACATTGTAACAATACAAAGCAAGTTAAAAATCAACCAACTTCAACAATTACAAGAAATGTGAACCCGTAATGTTTTTATTTGCACCATGTGCTTGATCAAATCATGTATAAACCACTGTTTCATTTATCTATTTCACATTAATATGGTCAAAACGTGGTGGCTTGTACATATTCCTTTATAAAATATACATTTCAATAGCCATCAGTGCTATGACAGAGAGGATTACCACACGGGTGTACCCCATTTTCCCCAAAATCCCCAGTGTGTGACAGAGGCAATACCAAATTAATTAAGATCCAGCAAAAAGATAACAGGATTACATTAATACATTACTCTGCATTTGCTAACGATAAGCAAAAGTGTAAAATGAGATATTGTAGATACCAATCAAGTAGTAAATTGCAAACGTAGCCCCGTGGGTTACATTAGCACACTTTGGCTTTGGGTTGTAAGGAGGGAGTGAAAAAATGGGCTTGGCTGCAAACTCTCTGCGCTTCTCTTATCAGGTACATATATGATCTAAACTTAACGCCACACCAGAGAGAGGATGCTATTCATTTGAGGAATTCTTTATTTTGCACATGAAGCTCTGTTGTCTATACTCAGTTGTGTAAGAGGCTTTGGCACAATGCTCACACACTGCAGGGAGGAACCCCATTTATTTTCTTTTGCCTCTTTGTTGGAAAGACAGTACAGAGAAGACAGAGTTGAAAATGAAGCAAACATAGGAGAAAGTATTTTAATATCAATACTATATTCACACTTCACCTTTAATAATAAACTTAATAGCATTTTTAGCTTGATTAATACTATACATGACAATGGACAATGTAAAATACAACAAGCCAAAGATTTTTTGGTTGCACATACTGTTTTATCCAAACATAATGGGAGCAGTTTATAATCACACACTGTGTGTGCCTCCAGTGTCCAGACTTGGCTTAAATCAATAGGCATTATTTATATCACTGCAGTCTTTTCAGTGGTGTGTATCTCGCTCAGATAAGGCATTGAGGAGCCCAGCACAGCAGCCTGATCCTTATTTATTTTTGCTATTCTGCACTACAGTCCTAAAGCATTTAAAGACTAAATTCAGCTTTACCCTCAGATTGTGAGCAGCATATAGCAGTATAGATTTAAACAATATTATAATACAATGTTGTCTTATGACCTTACTACATTGGATGCTTATTTATGTTTATTTAGTTAGGATTAAAAATAAATACAATGTTTAATCATATAGTTGTTAAAACACATTGTAAAAAGTCTTTCGATAGCAACCCAGTTAACAGGGAATGTTCTCAGAATGTGGGCTAATGTGCTTTAAAAGTTCTCTCAAAGTTATCAAAAATGTTCTTGCAGTAACATAGTAGAACTCTCTTAATGTTATTTATCATATATATAAATAGTGTTATGTTAGTGTTATGTAAAATGTTTGAAAAAAATTGAATAATGTTCCAATAACAGCAGTAACATTAATTTTTGAATGTTCCTAAAACATTCAAAGTAACATTTTCAATGCTTATGTTTGCTTAAAATTCTTAGTTGGGAATGTGCACCGATAGGATACATTTTAGTAAAATAATAAGTCATTATTAAATTTAAAATTTTTATTATTTTATGTTATGTTTTGAGGTACTAATCTTAATGTTACATCTTGTTAAACAAAATTACACAAATAATGTGATAATATCAATATCAATAAATAACCTCTCAAATAATAATCCCCTAAGCAAAGGCTAATGTTGGCTCTTTATTTCCATCCTGTTAATTTTATTACTAATAAAGCTTAAATGCTTACGTTTGAAGAAAGGCGAGTAAAAGCAATGACTGCCCTACTAGCATCTCTTTCCGAGTGTTCGGAGCATTTATCGTGCCTTAAATTGACTGATTCTTGGATTACCAAATCCATTGTCTTTCACATAGCATGCCCTAGGAGCATGTTTTAGGAGGAAGGTCAGCCTCAAAACCCTCATTTCGCTTGGGAGATACCAGATAACTTTTGAGAAAGGGACAAAGAACAACATAGACAGACAAGCAGACATTGGTGCAGGACAAAAAGAGTCTGTGGTTCAGAAGATTGACCTTCCGTAAATTCAAAGGTCTGCTCCCTTGGGTCTTTTAGTCAGGTAGTTAGTTTCTGTTCTTTAAAAAAATGGAGACAGCACAGAATATTTTCCCAGAGTCATAAGCAGTATGGAATTAGAGTGAATCGATGGAGTCAATGTTAATATTTCAGTGGTATATTTACACTTACAAGTAAAGTTTAATACTTATGGTTAAAGGTATGAACAAAACCCTTTAATTTATAGTATGTGTGATGCCAGTATTTTTTCAAGACTAATACAAAGTAAAAAGCTCTTCGTTATCTGTGTCTTTTGGACTTCCTATAGTCTCTGAAGAAACAGCTGTAAATCTTTTGGCCTTTGAGAGGAGCCCTAACATTACCAAACTACATTACCAAACTCATGTTCTCCTCTCATCTCTTGCTTGCCTGGGGCTTACTGATTCACAACTTTCTGTGTTGTGAAACAACAAGAAAACCTTAAAGATAGATTATGCACATTTTTGTGAAATTAGTGTTTTCTTAAAAGTAGTTGCAAAAGCAATGTGACAGAATATGTCTGCAACCCCTGTGACTATTCTTATCCTGGACTAGCTGTTGCATGAAACATCTATGACTACTTCATGGATCACTGCATCCTGTGCCACAATGATACGTCTAATATTTTGAGGCCAGAAGGTTAGGTCAGCCTTAAGAAAACGTTGAAAGAGCTTAGCTTTGCATCTTGTCTTCTGAACTGAATGTGACCACCTGTAGAAAAGACTCTTTCTGAGGGGCTATTGTACCCTTGACCCCACACTGCCTCAGGTTAAATGCACACTACTGAGGCATGAAGTCTTAACAACCATCAGGGTCAGCTAAATTAATGGTTATACAAGCAGTATTTGTTGTACTGTTTCATTTATGGCACATGTGACGTTGGCTTGTGTTGCACACTTTGTGGTGATAGGCTGTCTACAAGCTTGTTAGGCTTAAGGGCTTGGTTTTATTGATTGTTCTGGTAAAATAAATGAAAACACTGCACATGAGTTAGACTTAATCCTATTTTAAACAGAATGTGATTTATTCAGCGCCCTAAATTAATTACAACCAAACTCTCAGATGTATACTATACATTCAATGGTGCAATGCTAACAATGGCTCAATTCATTAGAAACCTGATGAAAGCTCGCAGTCAACACCATTTAAATTGCTGCTAATCAGCCAACATGTTTGTGATTAATTACTTTGCCACTATCCAACAGGATAATTACTTAATGTAGCTTTATAAAGTGGTTTTACAACTAAGATATATATTTTGCTTTAGTGTGTCAGAATGAAATATCAATATAGATTTATACATTCTTTGCCATTAAATGTAATAATCAAGTGAAAACGCATGAAAAATGAGTCCTTCAACCGTATGGCCCACACAAAGATCTTATATCACC
The DNA here is from genome assembly GCA_036877585.1 of Botia kubotai. Lineage (NCBI taxonomy): Eukaryota > Metazoa > Chordata > Actinopteri > Cypriniformes > Botiidae > Botia > Botia kubotai. The sequence goes on along the minus strand of JAZGTI010004247.1, from coordinate 2,228 downwards.
ATTATTTCACCAGTCAGTCTGGGATTACATGGAAAGACATTTTCAAGATTCGTGGAACAACTTACCTGCAAGGCTACATTACTGTGTACAGGTGTTTTACACAAAGCTTTGATTTACTTCAGTTAATAGAAATAAAAAAGGTTTGCTGTCTGTCTCGACCCACGCCTGTATTACGACTACTCTTGTGTTTTGCCTTCGCTGAGTATGTTTGCTGATATCTACTCTGACTGTTGACCAATCTAATAAATTGCTGCAAATGGATCCAAACCAGTCTGACTCGTTGCTACAATATTAGTTGTTGTTTTTCATAAGCAGGGATTCAAGGTTTATCTGGTAATTTTTTATTAATAGAAATAAAAAATCTGTATAATAGTAAAATAAAATAAAATAATATTTGCTGTATAAAGAGCAAACCTATGCACACACATGCCTGTGTACACACATGATCTTAATACATAAGGGTCTGGCAAACATTTATTATCTGGTCGAGCAATGCCTTTAAAAAACATGATAATAATCCAATAATGGCATGTGTAATTATGTCATCTGAATTATGTCCACTGTACTACAGCTCATTATGAAATAAAATCCGCTTTATCAACCATCTAGTCTGGTTAAATGAGAGCTATTTTTAAACCTAATACATACTGTGATGGTGGTACATCTGCAATTTCTCTCTCTGTCCCCAACCTACTCCAGTGCACAGGCGCGTGAGGGGGGTTATGCAGCATTTGCACTTCGTGCAGTCATCCCAGCTATCTAAAATCCCCTTCTTCAGTTTTAGCTGGCTACACAGCCCTTCGTTTATTTTGTTGATTTATGCACTGCCGAAAACGGTTTTAATAGGACACATTTGGCAAATGCAGAGAATTAGAATGGTGGCTGCTGTTGATGAGGAGGGCGTTGTGGGTGGATCCGTGAAGAGACCCTCGCTGTCACACTGCCTCCCAAATCATGTTTCACATACTCGCATCATCTTTTTGGTGTCCGTTCTTTAAGCCCTTTAAAGCTTTACATTTATATTCAATTCAAGTTCATTGGCAAAAGCATTGTGACGTAACAAGCCATGCTATTAAATTAACTATGTGTTATCAATGGTGTGCAAGTAGTTTAAAAACAGAGATTGATGACAGAGATGCAGAAGTTACAGACGGGAGCTTAGAAACAGTGAATCTGATTTAGCAACATAACAAATGCCCCAACACTTGCAGACTTGGAAAACAAAAATCTTTCATAAGATCTTCATCTTATTATGGAACATGAAGTTCTAAATATGTTCCATAATAAAGTTAGCATATTATACAGCATAATTTCACACTTCTTTTATTGTATTAGTGAATTTCAGGGTGTGGGTTTGGATTATCTATCCCCGCATTCCTCTGTCTCTATAGTTCTTTCATTCATGTGGTTCCCCTCCTCTCCGCCTTACCAAGGGTCTCGTTTCTCATCTCCCTCTTTTGTGTCCTCCCATCCTCTCTGGTGAGCTGGCTCTCGCCCAATTTGCCTGTACTGTGTCGTAATTGCTTTTTGTTGGTGCAAAAGAAAAAATTTGATTCCTGGTGGTGTTCTGTACAAGCCCACCTTTTCTCTCTCATCTGTCTACATGAAGGGCAGTTGTCTGAAAAGAGCTCATCAGCTATAGCCGTTTCCTTGCTGTTTATGTTTCATTTTTCACGCGTGCACTTTTATAGACTTTCTGCCTTGTCTACCCTCATCTTTTCTCGCCTTCCTTTTTTTGTTATAGCTACGGAAGTCATTTTAAAAGAGAGTAATCTCACAGCATGAGCACATAATAGGCGAAAATTTGCTTCTTGTTGCTGAGTGAGACATGTGATGTTTGAATTTGACTTAATTGGTAACAGACCTATTGTTGTGGTTGAATTCATCACAGTGTAAAAACTTGCATAGTTGCCAATTGGCTCTCCATAACTTATCTTGACTGTTTAAAGTGACATTAAAGACATTTGCATTGTATTCTATGTCCTCTAACATTCTCTCTAAATTAAAAAAAACTCTAAATTAGTTGCTTACAATTTTTCTTATAACTGCAGTTTCCTAATCTTTTTAAGGTCTGCATACTGCATATTCAATTATAAAACAGATAGTTCCAGTCCTTGATTATGATTGGCTGTTTAAAGATTACTCTATAAACATACACCTGTGACGTCATTACATCAGTATTACCACACCACTGCATCTATATGTACCTGCTTCTTAAAAACTACAAT
>JAZGTI010004246.1:0-28678 GCA_036877585.1 Botia kubotai | reverse complement strand
TATTAAATATGCCTCTTTATATTTTATATTTCTTATTTAAGTGCTCCGTTTAAATAGGAATTATACCACCAAGGACAGAACACAAAAATCAAGCGTCGAAGGATACATCTTATAAACATCTGTTAGATTTAAAACCTAGATTTAGATCTAACTCTTTCATTTAGATTTAGAATTATATTTAATTTATGTCGAGTTCTCCCTTCATCTCTCTTTCTTTCTCAGGTACTCATGTGATGGAGGGCTCAGGGCGGATGTTGGTGACCGCGGTTGGAGTCAACTCTCAGAGCGGCATCATATTCACTCTGCTGGGAGCTGGAGAAGGGGAGGAGGAGAAGAAAGAGAAGAAAGGTATGTGTGACAACAAAGAACATCAGCGACCAACCAAGACACACAAGCGCGACATCACACTCACAGAATAACAGTGTAGGTTGAGTGGTGAAAATGAAGGCACACTAACACATTGGGAGTAGCACCAGTGGAAAATGACGAGAGGGTGTGGGAGATCCGTACGTAGGAGAAAAGATGGGTTTGATATGAATAGAGGAACCTGCAGGAATAGTCATGAATGGTCGGAGGAATGTACAGTAAGATACAAGCAAAACTCCATTGCTGGAAACTTTATGGACCGTGTCATGGGCGATTTAACCTGCAGCCAGCAGAGAGGGAGTAAGTCTAGAGAGAGAGAGAGAGAGAGAGGAGAGGAGAGGGATTAGGAGTTATATTAGAGGAGGCTGATTAATTATTCAGAGAAAGGGAACGAACGACAGAAACTGAGAGAGAGAGTAAAGGTTGGATGTGGGTGGATGAAGGATGAAGTGGCACCATGTTTTGTTACTGTCCCACCGAATCACTCTTTAGAACTGCCGTACAGTAAGAATTCCATTGCTTTGTTATCTAAATGTGATACAATGCATACATTATTGATATACATGTCAAGATCTATAGTTTTATCAAATGGACAGGGGTAGTTGACAAACCCAAACAAAACCCATACAAACAAATTACATGCACATACGTTGCATATTATTTACATATGTGACGTATATATGACTAATATATCACTAATCACTAATATATGAGTCACACCCACATGTGCTGTAACTGGTCACCGCTTGTTTTGCACATCATTTAAATAGTGCGGTGTGACAAATGAATCTTTGAAATGGATATTTTTGTATAATGATGTGTATAATTAATGTATACAATATAATAAATGAATAATGTTATGACAAAATAAATCCATAACAAATGGATAAATCCAGGACAAGATAGGGTCCTGATCAGGGTCGACCTGCTGACTGTTTGCTATCCCTATTGTTAAAAACGCATGAGTAATTATTATACAAGAATTAGAAAAATTGTTAAAATAGTGTCACATTACTTGAAATTTCATATCAACTGGTACATGCAGATTTTGCTTGCTTTAAATTTCCCCCAGAGTTGGCACCATATAATTGGCATCATTTCGGTTTCTCTTTTCTTCTTATCTCAACTTCCACCCAATCCTAAAAAATCCTGTGATTCCCTTCTTCCAACCCAAATTATCCCTTTGCAATCTATTATCCCTTTACACTATCTACTAGATAGTAGTTACTCTCCCACTACTCCCACTATGGCCAAACAGAGCAGCATCACCAATGGTATGTAATCTACAGCACTGTTTTATGAGTCCACTGGAGCTACACAACACCCACCTGTACTGAACAGTGTAGATTTGTTGACATTTGGTAGTGTATGAACACAGATTGCCTTTGTCTCCTCAGCACAGTTGTGGTGAATTGCATTTTGTGTATTTGTGTGCCATATGTTTGCATTTGTGGATGTTTCCATAAGTCTGTGTGCTCCCATTTCCCCCCTCAAGAACACTATGTGCTCTGTCTCTCATTCTGTCTCTGTCTGTTGCTTTTTATTCCCTTGTTCCCTCTCTTTCTCTGTCTCTCTCTGTTTCTCTCTCTCTCTCTCTCTCTCTCACTGTCATAGGCAAGCAGCCAGAGGCAGCTGTGGAGACCAATCAGAATAAAGGTACCACAGGGACAACAGAGTAGATGATTGGAGAAAATGAAGGGTTAATTATTTTTGTGTTGTGGAAAGTTTCTATGGACGGCTCAGCTACGCTGTTGCTACAGGAGGATAGCACTGTGCAGTATCAGCATTAATATCATGTATCCACACACAATCTGTAGTGCTTGACTACAGACAACACACTTTTTAAGTCACACATTCTAGTCTATCCACACTCAGTCGGTTGCTCAACAGTGTACAGTACACAATAAGTGAAAATTTAGCAGAGTTTCCTGTGTAGTTCATTGTAACTGTAGTTCATTGTTGAGAATACGTGGTCAAACCCATTTTGCTGAATTGTGTGGAATTTGAGAGGGGTATCACCATTGTTTTCTGACTCTAAACAGGGCTGTTGTTTACGGTGCATCTTTACTGAATGAGTGTGTCCACATTTGTCTTGTTTCCCCTTGTGTGTCCAGTTGTATGTGTGTGCACCACGTAGAGTCTCCCCAAAGGAACTTTGTAGTGCTTGTAGGTTCTTTCATAGCGCAGAGGACTTAATGAAGTTCTCATTTATATTTTGTTCATTTAATCAAAGTATCAACTTTGTTTCTCCTGAAATTCCTTAGGAGAAATAAAAATAAAAAATTGCTGGTATACAGAATGAGAAAAGAACTATGCAGTTTATGTGTATAGCAAAGTTCAGATAGTTGGTATATTTTGACCATTTAGTTGCAGACTATCTTAGGGATCTTAACACAGTTTGAGACATTGTTCAGATGTATTCCAAAACTCTAAAGGCACATGCCAGTCTGCCAGATTAGTATTTTTTCAGGAGAAACATTTAAGAAACATTGCTCTTTATTAATCTCAAGAAGGCTTAAGAGAAACAATTGAGATATTGAGATCTCATCTGTATTTTTTTACCACTGGGTCCTGCTGAAATATTCAATGAGTGTCTAGACGATATTTGGGGCTTTAAATGAGCGCAGTTAATGGTGGAGGCCTTTCACGATGCCTCCAAGTTGTGGCACAACAGATTTGTTGTCCATATGTAGTGATGCTAACTCATGTCCCGCCCACCAGCCAAAAAGCAGGATGGAGCCGTTGCCATGGAGATGCAGCCTCTGAAGAGTGCAGAAGGCGGAGAAGTAGAGGAGAGAGAGAAGAAAAAAGCCAACGTTCCCAAGAAGGAGAAGTCTGTACTACAGGGCAAACTCACAAAACTGGCTGTTCAGATTGGCAAAGCAGGTGCGTGACACTTTATGCGGCTAATTACAGGGTGATATCACATGGAAGAATGAATCACATGACTCTGTCAGTTATGCTCTCTCAGTTAGGCACCACTGTGATGGTCCCATTGTCTTTTCTTGTTGTATCCTCGCACACAACAACATCACATTCTGCGAGCTACATTTTCACCTAAAATAATAGGTCGAGGATTTATTTTAGTCTTGTTGTCTTTTAGGCCTTGTGATGTCGGCCATCACAGTTATCATCCTGGTCCTGTACTTTGTGATTGAGACGTTTGTGGTGGAGGGGCGGAGCTGGATGCCTGAGTGCACGCCCGTATATGTGCAGTACTTTGTCAAGTTTTTTATCATCGGGGTGACTGTGCTGGTGGTGGCCGTGCCTGAGGGTCTTCCTCTGGCTGTTACCATCTCACTGGCCTACTCAGTTAAGGTGAGACAGACCAGGTGCACTGTGTGTATGTAATCAAGAAATGAAATGTATTGTAGAGCTAATACACTATGTAAACAGATTGGTTTCCTGTAGCTCAGTGGTTAGAGCATGGTGTTAACAACGCCAAGGTCATGGGTTCGATCCCAGGGATTGCACATACTCAGAATCAATGTATAGTATAATGCAATGTAAGTCGCTTTGGATAAAAGCGTCTGCCAAATGCATAAATGTAAACAAATTTACACAAACAGGTTTTTAAATCGGTGTTGGTTTCCGTGTGTATTACTTGTAGTGTGTAGCGTATGTGAAAACATTTAAGACGTACAGTACTTTCCCAACAAATATCAAGTAACTCAGCTGTGGGATTTTAATTGTTGGGAAACAGACCTGCTAGTTCACCTTTCAAACTTTGTACTACTGCTGATTTAGAAAATGATGAAGGACAACAACCTGGTACGCCACTTAGATGCCTGTGAGACAATGGGCAATGCAACCGCCATCTGCTCTGACAAGACTGGTACTCTCACCACCAACCGCATGACTGTAGTGCAGGCCTTCATTAATGACCAGCACTTCCGTGAGATCCCTGACCCCAGCCAGATCAACCCCAACACCCTGGAGATTATTGTCAACGCCATATCTATCAATTGCGCCTACACCTCCAAGATCATGGTGAGAGATTGTATACCACATATGGAATTAAAGGGATAATTCACCCAAAATAAAAATAATTTACTCATTATTAATAAGTTAATAAGTTATACATACCCAAGTCATGGGTGCCAGTGTTGTTTGGTTACAAGGTTACTTCCTGCCTTCCTCAGAAGCAAAAAAGTCATACAGGTTTAGAATGACATTTAGGGCAGCTGTGGCCTACTGGGTAGAGTTGGACTTGTCACCAGAAGGTTGCCGGTTCGATTCCCAATGCTGACAATGCTTGGGCAAGGCACCTTACCCACAATTGCTCCCCAGGCGCCTTAGTGCTGCCCACTGCTCTGGGTGTGTGTTCATGGTTTTCAGTGTATGTTTGCTACTGCAGTGTGTCTGCACTAACTTGGGATAAATGCAGAGGTTAAATTCAGAGTATGGGTCACCATACTAAGTATGGGCCAGCACGTCACATGAGGGTGAATAAATGATGGAGGAACTTTTGTTTCGGGTGAACTATCCCTTTGGGTACTGACAGCCCTACTTTACAAACAGTTTATCTTTGTGTCAGTTGTCAGATATGGAAACTGAAAGTTTCCAGTTGAATTCATTTGTTAGTCTCCTCTGTATCCCTCACTTCCTTCCATCTTCTGTTTCAGCAACCGGATGTAGAAGGTGGGCTGCCTAAGCAGGTTGGTAATAAGACAGAGTGTGGTCTTCTGGGCTTCTTGCTGGACCTGAAGAGAGATTACGGCCCTGTGAGAGAGCAAATTCCAGAGGAGAAGCTCTATAAAGTCTACACCTTCAACTCTGTACGCAAGTCCATGAGCACTGTGGTCCAGATGCCAGACGGCAGCTTCAGACTCTACAGCAAAGGAGCTTCTGAGATCCTCCTGAAAAAGTGAGTGAACTGTGCCAGGAGCTGGCACAAGATCTGGGAATCGTACCGCGATCGTTTTGGGGTTGCTCTAAATGGCTTCACATGCATATGTTGCTGTGCATAAGTTATATGAAGTACATTGATGTATAAGCATGATTTTATATTATTTATCTTTTTATATATTTATATTGATCAGGTTGTGTGCACAAGATGTCAGCTAGGCCATACAAGATTGACCAATGGATATTTATTGATGGGTGAAGAACCCCCTTTCTTTCCTGTCAGTCTCTAATGTCTGTACATATGAAGATCCCTTCTTTTGCCTCTGCTTCAGGTGTTCCTCCATACTTGGTGCCAACGGTGAAGCGCGGAGCTTCAGGCCACGGGACCGAGATGAAATGGTGAAGAAAGTGATCGAGCCCATGGCTTGTGAAGGCCTGCGAACCATCTGCATCGCCTATCGCGATCTTCCCGGTGACCCTGAGCCCGAATGGGAAAACGAAGCCGAAATCGTCACCGATCTGACCTGCATCGCTGTCGTCGGGATCGAGGACCCTGTTCGACCCGAGGTATGTGATGAGAACATCAGCGAGCAACGTGTGACCTCAAAGGCCTCAGACGTCTGCTGGGTGATTTCATCACTCGGCGTCGTGGGGGAATGTTGCGTTGTGTAATAAATGAATCAACCGTCTCATCGCTTTGAGTGAATTCATTCTGTCAGGAAACATTTAAATTGTGGTCGTCAGTCTCATGAAGCACGTAGAGAAAATGGCGGCGTGAGAATTCATTTATTTTAAACAGTGCTGAATATTGTGGGTTTATGGCATTAATAACAAAAATATAACAATTAAACCTTTATTTTAAATGGAGGATTAACCTGTTCACACTCATTGGTGACTGGTGCGATTCTGAACTTAATCTTCTACTTTTTCGTCACCGGCCAATAGAGTAACAGTATGAGTGGAAGTAGAAGAAAATTAAAGGGACATGCACATAATTAACAAAGCACGCGTAAGGCCCTTTTTGACTCTACATCTACTTCTCCTGCAGGTGCCTGACGCCATTCGAAAGTGTCAGAAGGCGGGAATCACTGTGCGCATGGTCACCGGTGACAACATCAACACAGCGCGCGCTATTGCTGCCAAGTGTGGCATCATTCAACCCGGAGATGACTTTCTGTGCCTGGAGGGCAAAGACTTCAACCGAAGAATTAGGAATGAGAAAGGAGAGGTGAGAGTCCTTCTTGAACCTTGGACAGTTTTTGGTATAGTGGCCTTGGTCTGGGTTGCAAACTTAATCTTAGTCCTTTTGGAAGTTTATGACCTCAACGTGATAACGTTTTTCAGTTGGGTCTGCAGGTCTTGGTCTGAGTCTTGGGTTTAGGTGTTTGCCTTGACCTCAAAGGGTCTAAGTCTTTATTCCTTCTCTGCTATATACACGTGTGTGTGTGTGTTATAGATCGAGCAGGAGAGGATTGATAAGATCTGGCCCAAGCTCAGAGTTCTGGCGCGCTCCTCCCCCACAGACAAACACACTCTTGTAAAAGGTGAAGCGCACCATCCATCCACTCATCACACACTAACACCTAGTCACACCTGCCTCTTATCATCTGAATAGACCTCATGACAATCAATTAAAGTGTCGGACTGATGAGTTCATACTCTGTGTTGACAGTGGTTATATTCAGTGATTGGTCAAGGTTATGTGCTAGCTGGTAATTATTTGCTGACTGATGATGTCATTGTGTAGGCATCATTGACAGCACTGTGGCAGAGCAGAGACAGGTGGTGGCCGTTACTGGTGATGGGACCAATGATGGCCCGGCTCTCAAGAAGGCAGATGTGGGCTTCGCCATGGTGGGTCAAACTCTTCCTGTCTGTTTCCCTCTAATCTATTCATATATTCATTCTTCCATCCAAGAGTTAGTTTAACAGATGACGGTAGCAGTAATACAACAGGCTTCCAGCTGGTAATTCATGTGGTTAAGCGTGTTTTTTTAAACAATAGTGATTGGTTTACCAGCCCGAGGCTAGCTAGAACTAGCTAAAAGCCAGCTACCATGTTCCACAACACATCTATAGTACAGTATTGGCTGAAGCTGGATTTTCCTGCAGTATTGTCTAACCCTCTAACCCTTTCTCTCTCTTTCTCGCTCGCTGTCTCCAGGGCATAGCTGGAACTGATGTAGCTAAAGAAGCATCTGACATCATCCTGACCGACGATAACTTCTCCAGCATTGTGAAGGCTGTCATGTGGGGGAGAAATGTGTATGACAGCATCTCCAAGTTCCTGCAGTTTCAGCTTACTGTCAACGTTGTGGCCGTCATAGTAGCTTTCACAGGGGCCTGTATCACACAGGTAACACACACACACACACACGTGGCCAGTGGAATTTGTTTTAAGCTATAATCCGGATTGCTTGTAATCAAAATGAATGTTTCTGTGAGGGGTTACCTTTTAAAAAAAAAAGACTAGATCAGTGATAGTGTCTGTGTGTCATGCAGGTTATGGAAGCTGACTGCATTGCACCTCACGGTCTCATAGCAAATGGCTCTAATTAAACCAGCCACCAAGCCTCCTGCTGGAGGCGTGTGGTACTGCATTTTAGCTGCTCTTGCTACTTCAAGAAACAGCTACTCAAAAATATCATCCTTTTCCATACAATGAAAGCAAATAACTTTCATGAGTTTGGAACAGCATGGGGCTAGAGGAGACACGAGGAGTACATTATCATATATCTGTCATTTGTAAGTGAACTATCCTTTTTTTCCCAGCTGTATTGAGTGGTGTTCAATTGTATTCTGTATGTGTGTGTGTGTAGGACTCTCCGCTCAAAGCAGTACAGATGTTGTGGGTCAATCTGATCATGGACACATTTGCGTCTTTGGCTCTAGCCACTGAGCCGCCCACTGAAGCCCTGTTGCTTAGGAAACCTTATGGCCGCAACAACCCCCTCATCTCCCTCACTATGATGAAGAATATCTTGGGTCATGGAGTCTATCAGCTTGTCATCATCTTTACCCTGCTGTTCGTCGGTAGGACAGAGAGTTATTACACTTTTTGTGTTTACACATTTAGATGACGAATAATTAAATAGAAACGATAGCTCAGGCCCTTATGCCTCATTTACACATCAAGTGATTTTGTCACTGGAGGTTGCCAGGTCACTGCACTGTTGATTAACAGGTATTCCTGTTGCTGGATGCCCTGATGTTATTGGTGGGCTTGGCAAACGACTAATAAATGATGGTTCTCTGATCGACAAATTGGGTTTCATGCGTATAAAAATAAGATGTTTTGATTTAAATTTGAAAAATTAATTTGATTTAATTCGAAAAGGATTTTAATTTGAAAAAAAGGCAGAAACATTAACAAATCATTTGTGTATAAATGGCAGCAGCTCATGCTGCATCATTACCATTAACACAATGAACGATTATCAGTGCATGAATTAAACACTCCCAGAATGGCGACATTTTCGACACGGTTCTCTCGCTTTCCTTTCTGCTAAGGAGAGAAAATCTTCAACATTGACAATGGCCGTAATGCCCCCCTGCACTCCCCCCCATCTGAACACTACACCATCATCTTCAACATCTTCGTCCTGATGCAGCTGTTTAATGAAATCAACGCCAGAAAGATCCACGGTGAAAGGAACGTGTTTGATGGCATCTTCTCGAACCCCATCTTCTGCAGCATTGTTCTGGGAACGTTTGGTGTGCAGGTCAGAAACACCATAGTGTGCTTTGCGGAGACCTGCACGTAATCTGTGCATGTACCACCCAGTCGAAAACATTGTAGAATTTAAACACCAATCATTCCCGGTTTTACACACCCTTCACCTCTTGTGTTTGTTAACTAAATATTTTGGCTAATTCTACGATTGTAGAGTCAAGTAACAGCATAGAAATATCGGCGCATGTTTAAATATAATACACATAATTCTACGGATTTTTCTCAAGCCAGCACAGAGAATATGAATAAAGTATGAAGAGTGTGTCTGGAATAATCTAGGCGAGATGAATCTGTGGCTATCAATTAAAATGTGAGAGAAGTGCAGTAGTGGGTGCAGACTTTTGTCTATGCTGAGTAAGCTGTTGTTGAGACTGTGCTGATCTCTGTGCAGATTGTGATTGTGCAGTTTGGGGGGAAGCCATTCAGCTGTGCCCCTCTAAATGTTGAGCAGTGGCTTTGGTGCCTCTTCGTGGGTGTTGGAGAACTGCTGTGGGGGCAGGTAGGAGACCAAAGAATAAAAAATAAGTACGACTATTAAAGTGTGCTTGTCATTAACAACCTCTGACACCTCTCACCTCTTTATTTCAGTTGATCGCCACAGTGCCCACAAGTCACCTGAAGTGTCTGAAAGAGGCGGGTCACGGGCCGGGAACAGATGAGATGACAGAAGATGAGCTGGCCGAGGATGAGGAGGAGATTGACCATGCTGAGAGGGAACTTCGCAGGGGCCAGATCCTCTGGTTCAGAGGCCTTAATCGAATTCAGACTCAGGTGCTGTGCATGACACCCCATGTAGTACTAGCAATAGCCATAGTCACATAAAATGGTTTCCACAGACAGTAGATCTTATGTCTCCTCAAAGAATGTTCTTTGGCTTTTCCTTTTGTTTTCTACTTCCTCTTCCTCTTCCTCTAGACCTTCTCTGAGTCACCAACATTATCCCATCCTTGCCTCTTTCTTTCTCCCACGCCTCTCTACCTCTCTCTCTGCTGCTCACTGTTGGGATCTATCACTAAATGAGTATAGATTTCCCTGACAAGAATCTGTAACATTCCCCTCTCCTGTACTCAGATCTTTGTTTTGTCACTGTATTATGTAACTCGAGTCATTTAAAGTCGTAATTTATTGCTTAATAACTAATTTGCCTTAGAGTCTCAGCGCAGAATCAGCTGTATCCAGATGCGCTGCATGGAACTCGACAATGATGTTCCTCAGACCTTATAGAGCCATAGGAATGTTTGATCTAAACCAGGGGTGTCAAACTCAGCTCCTGGAGGGCCAGTGTCCTGCATAGTTTAGCTATGTAAGTTTCTAGTGAAGACCTTGATTAGCTGGATTGATTAGCTGTTTAATTAGGGTTGGAGCTAAACTCTGTAGGACACTGCCCCTCCAGGAGCTGAGTTTGACACCCCTGATCTAAACAATGTTCACATCAAGTATTGTAATATTATTATCAATGAGAGATCATACATTTTGTGCAACTTAATGATTATAGCTCTATTCTTCTCATCAAGGTCACTTAAAATTGTAAATGTTACTTTCCCGCTGGGAAATCCAGTTTAAGCTGCTAGCTGTGTTTGGAAACATGGCAGCTAGTCTGAGTTTGTCATTAGCTGGCTCAAGCTGATAATTAGCAGGTCCAAGCTGGTACATTATCTTGGACCAGCTACTAAATGTTTAAAAACCAGCTACCACGTTCCAAACAGCATTCACCAGTTAAAGATGGATTTTCTGCAGGGTTATTATTACTTGATTAGTCATTATTAAGTGTATTTGTACATTTTAAAGACAGATCAATTTTACTTTATTTCTATTGGCTTTTATGTGTCATTCCAAGGGCTTTGCTTGTAATCTCTTTTGACTTGATTTGTGATGTATAACAAATTGTGTACTATATTCTCTGGCGTTCTTTCTCTATTCTTTATCTGTCTATTTCTTTTTCATTTTTCTCTTTCTCTATATTTTTCACTTCTGTTGTGGAACTTAACAGTTTTTATTTGCGAACTGTTTAGTCATTCCAACAAACTATATTGTTTAGGTTCTGTGCTGAAATGAATGGTGCTGACATTTTCTAGACGCTGAATGAAATACATTTGATTGTAGTTTTACTAATCCTAGTTTTCTCCATGCCCTCAGTCGAGGGTTTGTGTCTGTCTCTGTGTGGGTGCTTGGAACCGTTTCTCTTGTTTCTAGCTTTGCTAGAGCACACTGTCTACCGAGCGCTGGTTCCTGCTGTTAAATGTGAAGGAACGTTACAGTCTTTGTCGATGGATGTTTAAATGCTTCATTTGGTACATTGAGTTATTGAGTCAATGACATTGGTAATGGTTTTGTTAATTGAGTGGACCTCAGGAGGCACCTTTATGACAGTTACGTTCATTGGGGGTAGAAAAGGTGTGCTGCGATGCCTATTGCTTTGGGGTTATATCAATACCCAGCTAACAGGAAACGTTCTCAAAATGTTGGCAAACCTTCCCTCAAACGTTCCCTCAAAGTTCTCTCATTTGTACATTCTTGTAGTAATGTTAGTAAATCATTTTATTTTAACGTTATATATTTTAAATATCAAAAAGTTATTGTCAAGTTGTTAGTGAAACAGTTTAAAATGTTACAGAATCGAAAAAGTCTGAATTACGTTCTTATAACCAAGCAGTAATGTTAATATAACATCTGAAAAACTGTACGTTTTGAACAGTCTTAGGGCCTTCAAAATTGCATTTTAAATGTTTTTGTTACTTAACGGAAAGGTTAAGTAAACATTCTTACAAGCTAAAATTGTTAGCACAGTAATGGTTAACGTTACAGTTACTGTACTACTGTACAGAAGAAGAAAGAGCTGCTATAACACTCGGACTGCTCTCAAACCATGCGTACAAACACTAACATACTCAACAATATAACAGGCTCTCGTTTGGCCATGTTCTTGCTAATATGCACCATCAGTATTCAGATATAATGGGATGGTGGAGCATTATGAAGGTATTTTTGAAAAATTTGAGTGCCCGGTATAGATTGCTGAAGTACTTGTAAAGGTCCTTACAAGGTTTCCATCGATTCCCTCACTGCTCGACACTGAGTAAGCTAAACATGACACACATTACAGCAGCTAGCAGCGCATCAGTCAGACTAATCTAATCACAGCTCCATCCAGCGCGGCTCTTCTGAAGAGAGCGCCATCATTTTTACAGCGCTGTGTTTTTGACAGAGGGTGCTTGCGGATTAATTATGGATGATTTGTTATGTAAGATCACTGCATGTTTTTGCAGGATTGGCCATTTTGGTTTGGCCTGTGAAACTTGGTTGAATGTTTTAATGGTTGAATGTAGAGCAGAATTTTACTTCAGGGTATGAACTGAGTTTCAGAAATGTGTTGGGGGGTTTGGCTGGTTGTGTGCAAGCAGGATATTAGGGAACCATTTTGGTCTCTCCTTGGTGAAGGTGAAGTGTGTCATTACTGCAACCCAAGCACCAAATAGAATTGAGGAAATGATTTCTTAGAATCGCAACACATTCATTTGGCATTTATTTTGAGAAACTACTCACTTCCACACTGTAGGTCTTAAAGAAATAGTCGGTTAATGTTGGTAGCTGTACCTCCAGTAAATTAGCGTAAAGACATTAGCGTTAAGTGTTATTAGTGTAAAGACAAGATAACTTCTCCTACCAGGTCAATTATAATGCCAAGCATATTTCCTTCTCGCTCTCCTCAATGTATGCTCCTCCTCTCTCTGTCTCTTCATTTGAGTGTGTATATGATATGGTTCTCTCTCTCTCCTGCAGATGGAGGTAGTGAGTACGTTCAAGCGAAGTGGTTCGTTTCAGGGTGCAGTGAGACGTCGCTCCTCAGTGCTCAGCCAGCTCCATGACGTAACCAATATTTCTACCCCCACTCATGTAGTTCTCTCCACTGCCAATACGAGCGGCGCTCCTGGGAGTGAGTTTCCCTGCTTTACCCTACCTGTGTCAGACACATTCACCTCACTCAAAGTACAACAGTGCTTTCTGATGAGCTCAATGATAATTTACAAACAAACACTCAACATACATAGAACATCCCTCTTGATAAGACCTGCTTTAGCTAGCATGAAAGCCCGCATTGGTTCAGGGTTGGATTGGTTCTAGCTGGTCCAGCAAGACATACCATTCTCTACTAAAATCATTAAAACTGGTTAACCAGCATGTTTTTTTGATCAAGTTGGTTATTTAAAGATGTTTTGCTGGTAAAATGCTAGTATAAAAGCCTGTTGGAGACACTAGCATACTAGCATCCCATCCCAGCATGCAACACAGCATTTGCTGGTCTTCTTAGCAGGGATCTCAAAACATTCCTCCTCACATACAGCAGAACATGAACAAACTTGAACAAACACACCCTACCGTGTGTGCAGTACCTTCTATCTCTTGTTCTTTGTTTGAAACCACCTCTTTATACGTATCTTTGTAATTGAGTGTCTCTTTGCAAGAGACTGTCTGGCTTTGACTGATCCTCTGTGGGCCGCTGTTTGTTCCCCTTTCCTCAGTCTCTGTGGTGTCGAACCTTTTCTCTCGCTGTTGGGCTCTTCTTTGTTGTCTGATGGTGTCGGTTTTGTTTTCAAATCCCTCTTTCTCGATAAGCCATTCTCTCTGTTATCTCTTTTCAAAACTGAACAGATTACCTGACAGCTTCAGTGTGGCACACACGTTGCACAAATCAATATCAATAGTAATCCTTTTCTTAAAGCTGAAGTGTGTAATTTATGTGCTGCTAGCATCACTCCAGTTTCCATTTGCAAACCAATAATTTGGTTGCCCCGAACAGTACCCCCGTCTTCCATTGCTTGAAAAACAGATAGACACACCCTAAAATCATGCTATTGGTTGAGCCACTGTTGCTGTGCTCAGTTGGTCGATATGTTTAAACACTACAGAGCAATGTTTTGAAAACATCTTTCTCTCTTTTCTTCTCTTCAGACATGGAGAAATAGTTCATTGGTTCTCCATATTAAGCTTGAGTAGGAGAACGTTTTATAAAAACACACTTCAGTATATTCAGTCAAACAGAACATTTGGACAGAATGGCATACAGGAAATTGTACAGCGATGCTTAAACAATTGCGGCGTACATATTAATGAAATATATAAAAATTGCGTAACAACTTGCTTCTGAAGTTGCTTCTAAACTTGCTCTGTTGTACAGGTAGTATTTAGTTCAGATTTTTCCAAAGGGAATACAGAGAGAACATGGGCCTTGTTGTCAAGCGTGGTTTACCAAAAAAATACAGCAACTGGTGTTCCAGTCAACACAGGTACTCATTGTGCACTCCCTACACGGGTAAACCTTCGAGTATAAAGCCCTATAAGGTTCTTCTCTCTCTCTCTTTCTCTCTCTCTCTGTTTCTCTATTTTCTCTTTCCCTCTTATTTTTTCAGATAATGCACCTTGTATTCTCCATCATAAGACTGTGGGAAAGCATTTTCTAATGTTGCTGTGCTACTGACTCCCTTCCACAGATCTTCAGTCTCTTTCACTGTTTCATGGTTCATTGTGTCCTGTTTTCTCCTCTGTAGGCATCTGTGCCTTTCTTCAACATTCTAACCAACAAATGACCTTTCATGATGTTCTCTGTTAGAAGATAGCGCATTATTTTTTAAAGGAATGTTCCGGGTTCAAAATAATGTGACATGGGACATTTAAATGTTGTGATTTTCTCATTCCCATGTCATTCCAAACCAGTATGACTTTCTTTTGTCCTTGGAACACAAAATAAACAATTTTGAGCAACAAAAAAAGTAAAAAAAAAAATTATTTAGCAAATTCTAGGAATGTTCAAAAAGTTCTTTTGGAAATGCTGTATTAATGTTATTTCTTGTTTTTAAGAATGTTATGTAAACATTTTAAATTCTGTAAGATTTTTAGAAGCTCCCCTAACAACTTAAAAATGACATTGTTTATATATGATTTATAATATATTAAAAATGTATTGCATGCGCTGTATTCCAATTACTCTAAAGCTATTCAACAGATTTGCGTGAGTTGTAATTTACTGGAAGTCTTGACCTGAAAGCTGTACTTGACAGCCATGGTCACGTTAACTTTTATTGTAAGGAAAACAGCAGCTTGGATATCCTACTATAAATAACTTGCTTTGTGTTCCATGGAAGAAGGAAAGTTTATTTTTGGAGGAACAATTTTTTTTAACCTGTTTTGAACCTGGAGTATTGCCTCAATACACTCTAATAGAACTTCAATAATAGTTTGCTAATGCATTGATATGAGTTATTTTTTGCTTCTTAATCGGTGCTTATATACATATTTTATTACTGCTATATCTCCATTTTTGTGTTTCTGTTTTGTTCTAGGGTAGCAAAGTTAGGATTATGAGCATTATATGTCATTTCCTCTGTGGCTGACAGTTCTGTGTTGCTTTCACGCATATATGTGTACTTTTCATCAGTTACTCACTGTATGTGTGTGTTAAAATGTCTTACTGTACTTACTCTAGTCTATATGCACTATACCATACATCCATACATGTTTTTTGGTGTTTCTCTCTAATTTTGCATACGGATGAATGTTAACTTCACTTTAAACATCCTTCAGTCATCCTCGTTGGAAATTTGACCACAAAATCATCAAAAGCACTTACCCGAAAGACACATGATAAATTTGAACTAAAATGTTATATTGTGTAAGCATATCAAAAGCACATTTAATAACATTTTTAGTTCAGCTTTGTCACGTGTCCTCAGGGAGGTGGCTATTTCAGGAAGAAAACATGTTTAGATGTTTATGTTTAGATCAATCACAGCTCACTTTTATCCCCTCACAGCTCTCTCACACAAAAATAGTTTTACAGATCTACAGATAAAGGTTGTTGTCATTTTAGGTTTTTTAAGATGTGTTCATGTTGAGAAGAGGCACAACACCACTAGTGACAGATATTCATGTTTATCCCCAGCTGGTAGCTCAGACATTTACCTTATATGGTAATGATTCACTGCACAAGGGAGATGTTTGCTATCAGCGAGCAAGTAAAATATATTCTTGTACCTCACTTCCAAGTGAGGTATTGAACCTTACCTCCAACCTCACTTTAATTTTACTCCCATTTTACAAAATTCTGTGCAGTAAAACCCCAAAATAGCTTTAGCAAAAGGGGTTTTACAATTACAACATACTTGCAATAATATATTTTTAATAGAAATTATGTAATAGCTTATATAAATGCAGATACATAAATAATTTTCTGTGTTCAGGTTCTGTATTCTGAAGCTTTGTGTTTACACAGATATTAAACAACATACTAATTAGGACTTATTTTTTGATTGAATCATTAAAATGTTTTGATTAAAAGCGCTTGGTTAAGGAATCTTAATTTAAGCCATAATGAAGACTAGAGGGAATTCCAAAGTAATTAGAAATACAATAGACTCAGACTTTAGTTAAAAGATAGAGAGCAATATACCATAACAGTTGTTTAATTATCAGAAAATAAAAGCTATAAACAACCACCACAACACTAAATAGTAAAACACGCAAGATACTAAACACAAGCCGTATTGCTAAATAGGAACAGGAAAATAGGAAATCTTCCACACAAACCTTTCAGAATAAATACACACATTTATGATATAATACCATTATTTCTCTGTTTCCATCACTGCTCTGTTAACTACTACCTCTATTTCCTGCATCTCGTCACTCTGCTTCAAGTCTTTCTATGTAGCTCTGTTTTTGTTTCAGACATCTTTGGGAAACATTTGTTCAGTGAAGGAGTCTTTGTTTCGTTTTAATGACACAGTTTTTCCATCAAGCTTTTTCTTTGAAGGACAGCGTGGAGAGTAATCTGGCACTGAAACACACGTTTCCCAAAAGCGGGCGCTATACTCGAAAGTTTACCTGTATACATGCAAAACTAGAACGAAAGAAATAAAGCAAACAAAAATGAAAACAAACAGCAAAAAGATTTCACAATTCGCAGATTTGCATGACTTCTTTCTTAGCGACAAACAGGCTTTTGGAAAAACAGATAAGCACTTAACCAAATGCTTGACCGTCCCTTCCTGTTTGTTTGTATGTTTGTTTGTTTGTTTTGTCTCTTGTGAATTCTTCCTTGGTCATTGTAGCTTCTTTTGTTTTGCTGGGTGAGTGTTGGAATGGGTGGGGTGGGGCGGGGCTGCGGCGGCCTGGGGCCACAGCAAAGGATTGTGCCCTCAAACTTTTTCTAAGTATATACACACGAGAGATGCGCACGTGTGTATACAGCTGCATTTGTTTTACAGCATGAGCCTGACCGCTTACCATCATGCATTTACACGTTTACTTTGAGCTTGTTTTCATTCTGTTCCTGTAACACAAGAACGAGGCGCCTGCACTGGAATGACCGTTTTGATTTCTTGGTTCCTGTGTTTCTTCCATTTTTCTCTGCATTACCAGACTGAAGCAGATCTCATCAACACTCCTCGACTATTCTTTCTGTGTCATCTGCACTCCTCTGCTCCGCTGCATGCCAAAAGATGCTGACTCTCTTTTTTTAATCTCTCTCTCTCTCTCTTGCTCGTTCACTGAATACACTGTTCCACACATCTTTAAACATCCACAACTAAATCTGTCATCTAAACAGTAACTCTGAGTGGTATCCCTTACAGATAAAAAAAGAAATTCAATTTCAGGCATATGATACTGTACAAAGGTGTGATGCATTTGTGCTGATAAGGTGACTTCTGGAGAAACCAGAGACGCTGTGACCTTGTTTATTGTGCCTGCTCGGCTGGTGTCAGTGTGATGGTGCTTGTTAAAGGCTTCCGTCACACCAGTTGGTGTCTATAACCAATGGCTCAGTGCCAGGAAATGACTGGACTCAGAGAAGCCATCATCATCCGTCTAAATGATGCTTTTGGAAATGATAGAACTTTTCCTCTGGCAGTCAATGTGATCTGAATCTGTGTGATTTATCATATACAGTAGACGACGCACAACTGCAGATAATTCATGCTTGGGTGTTTCTGCGGCTTCTGGCACTTTTATGTCCTTGAGTTTTTCTTTTGCCTTTTTATGTTTTTCTGAATTAGGATGACACAAAATGAAGCTTTTCGTGCCTTCATCTTTATTAATATACCTTTACATGTCTTTATAAAATGTTAATGATTACGTTTTTAAAAATATGATGCCCTAGACAAGGAGTTAAATGAACATAAACACCACTTCATTATGTATTGTGTAATATGATTTTTAATGATTATCATTCCATCACTACCAACTAGTTTCCCCCTTATAAAGTTGCTTTATGAAGATATTTGAGATGAAATATGAGGATGGGATGAGGGTAAATATCACGTCAAGATTTTGTTCTTGAAATTGTAAAGGTGTCAATTATTATTTAATTGTGTGTATTTACTGTAGGATACATGATATCTATGAAATTAGCTGTAGGAAGGTTGTCATTATATTCAATAAAGGTGTCTATGGTTACAGAAACGCCCAACATAGAAGCCATGTGTTATTTCCAGTGTAAAAAAACATGACAGTAGTAGAACACAAACGGTTTGCTTTACAGGACATTGATAAATCCATAGATATTATTTCAGATCATTTGATATTTAACACACCTCAGTTACAGTATCTCATCACAGCCTATGACCTATTTATTACTTATTGACATTAATTGGCATCATTGCCCTCATTATGCATGTTGCCTCCATGGCACCTATTATGACATCACAATCACATGACTAGAGTGCCATTACATCATCACTGTACCCACACCACACCCCTGAATGCTGCTAATATGAACGAGGAGTAAGTCACACCTCCTCCACGACTGTGTTCGCCATCCCTACAGGCTGTGGGTATGGGTGGGTCCTCCATCCCACTCGCCAGAACCCCAGTCATGCATCTGTCTTTGTGCCATTATTTCCCGGTGTGATGTTTTGCTTAGCACTTTGTCAGATTCTAACCCACTGTTCCTTCCATTGGAAGTGTCTATGTGTGCATTGAGACACCCTGTTTCTGCTGCTCTCCGTTTGTGTCACTATTTCAGTTAAGCACTAATTGGTAAATACACACACAGAGCATATTTTTTATGTTGTGCCCTTTTTTGGCACTTACTGCTTCCATTTGTCTCTCTGTTTGAGGCCTGGTGTGTTTTCTGTTCTGAGGTTATGAGAATGTCCATCATCATTATTTTTGAGTGATAGCTGTGAACCGACAGCTCGGGTCCTTTTTCTGTGTCTTGAAATTTTCTTTTATTTTGTATGTCATCTCTCTTTCTTTGAGAAATTCTTAAGATCTGGTTGCGCAGCTTTAGTGCAATGCTTCGGTAATGTGTTACAGTCTAAATGATTAAAGGCGTTTGTGTTATTTCTGTGCCACCCATGAACAGAAATGAAACACTACACCA
Source organism: Botia kubotai (assembly GCA_036877585.1). Taxonomy (NCBI): domain Eukaryota; kingdom Metazoa; phylum Chordata; class Actinopteri; order Cypriniformes; family Botiidae; genus Botia; species Botia kubotai. Next base: position 9,353 of record JAZGTI010004246.1, on the reverse strand, counting down.
ATAACTACTACAACTAAATGATTTCTAAGACAACCCAAATCAAAACAAATGACACAAACTGATTCAGTAAGTGTGCAATGTTTTGCAGCAACCAGATCTTGAGCTGTCTGTGCATTGTAAAGCATGTTCAGAACAGGTTCTATAGAGATTCAATTCTGTTTTACTGTTTTATGTACTAAGAAATGTCTTTGCTCCACCTTCCTCTTTTTCTTTCTCCACCTCTCTCGTTTCTTCATTTTACCTCTTCTGTGCCCCACACCCTCTGTTCACTTGTAGATGCGGGTGGTGAAAGCATTCCGTAGCTCCACTTATGAAGGAATCCAGAGGCCCGCGTCCAGGAATTCCATCCACAACTTCATGGCGCATCCCGAGTTTCTCATCAACGACTACATTCACAACATACCGCTGATCGACGACACGGACATTGACGACGAATCTGAGTGGTCCAAGCACAACCACTACTTGCATCCTGCCTTCCGAAAGCCCCCTCCTCCTCCAGTTCAGCAACCACAACGTTCCCGCCCACCCCCCCGCCCCTATCGGCAGTACAGCCTCCCTGCCACGCCTAACCGCAACAACAACGCCATTGAGAGTGGCATCTACCACCTGAACCTCCCCACAGGCCCCAATGGGCACAGGACATCGCCCACTCGACAGCTCTGCCCTCTCCTTACCCTGGAGACATCTCTATGAGTGACTGTGCTCCAGAGAGCAAGAATCTAACAAACTTTGATGATGGAAACCTGTGAGCTGGTGGGGGAGGCTCATAGGTGTCATGGGTGGTTGACCCCTTACTCATCGAACAGAAAAAGACAGTGTCCATCACATGCACCATTTGCTCTTGCCACCACCACCACCTACCACTAACACACTCCTTATGTCTCAGCAACAGCTCCACAGATATCTCTCCTCCCGCTGGGTGGAGGGGAGGTCTGGCTGCTGCGTGTCTGTGGCTCCTTTGGATGGACCTAAGTTGGTGAGGAATCCAGACCTGACGGATTTTGTAGTGGTTATTTAGAGCTGGTGACTATTGACTTCTCAGAATGCATGCAGAAGGAATATATGTTCCCTACAGGTGGAGTAGGGGTCCATTCAATTTATGTTTTATTGGTGTTACTGAACTCTATATTATTATTATTATCATCATCATGTTGTGACTGCATTCTATTTCCATAATCATCATGAGCACTCCGATTATCATTGCTACATCGCAGAATACAACTTTTATTGCTCTGTGACTAATGCTTTATGGATTAGCTTTAAAACAGTTATTTATTTATTTGTTTGTTTATTTACTTATTGTGTGGTCACCAACATCTTTAGTTTCACTTTCTCTTTCTGTCTCTCTCTCTATCTCTCTCTGTGTCTGTGTGTGTGTTGTGTCTGTCCTAAATGCATATAAAAACAACAAAAAAGAAATACTAACGAAACAAAGACGATATAAATTTTGAAGCTTAGCGTAATGAAATTACATACGTTACAGTAACAAAAAGACAAAACCATTGCAGCACTGTTTTATTTTCTGTAAACTGATCCTTGTTTTACAACGCAAGATATTCTATTAAGTCTATTATTAGAGGACAATTTGTAGCATTGTATGCTTTTAATCGCTCGTTAGTACTTACATTTTAAACATTTACCGTAAGCGTTTAAAATATGCTACAGGGTGGAGGGGTTGGGCAATCCCATCTCAGTGCAACAATGACTGAAGTAGGAGTCGCAGTGGTTGCCATTTAACATGTTGTGCTGGTTTTCCATCTCAGAAATGGCAATCAGCTTTATGACAAAATGTCCTTGTTAATGTGTCTTTTGTGAATTTGCTAAAACTGGATTTAACTGGTGGTTACAGTGGGTTTGCCCAGACTCAACATTTAATGGTGTCTTCTTTTTTCTTTACGTTTAAGCCATTGAAATCCATGTTGTGCGAATGACACCAACAAATGCACCAACCCTTTAAACATTTTCAAATAATTATATTTGCTCAATACAAGCATAGCTGCTGGCCCTTTAAATACATTCATTTTCACAAATGTGTTGCTTTCCACACTGTATGTGTAGAATATTTATCAGATTGTGATAAATATCTATGACGAACTCAAATACCTGCAGACTGTGGTGTCAGAGGGCAAAAATCCATCTTGTACTGCCACACTATATTAATGAATATCAAAGATACTAACAATGGACAATCTTTGAGGTCTTCATCACTTTTGCACAATATCAGGGTTCATTGTTTTGGGCAAACACTAGAAGGGTGACATGTTAAGAGTGATTCTGAAGTGTGGGTGTCAATAGACACTCTGGCTATTGGTCTCTGTATGTTCAACGTTTGAAGAATGTTTTAAGAATGTTATGTTGGCACAGAACAATAATCCCTATTATGTAATGACACACATGATTCTCCATGTCAATTTACAGTATGTTTGATTTAATTACATTCCATTGACATTCCACTGACCAGTGTACCATCAGGGGTTACCTCCTCTTACATCCATTAACCTTCTCTTGGACCGGTACAGTTCTGATCGCATTGCTATAATCAGTGCATTACAATGTACTACAATCATTTGGGGAACGAGACTGGCACAGACTGCCCTGTCTACAGCTGTGAAATATGCTTCACAAAATGTAAATAAGGATTGCAAAAAAAAAAAAAACCTTTATCTGTATAGAATACTTTTCTAGATTGTCCAGTTTTGAGAAACTGGCACATATTCAAAGCGGACAATGCAAGCATGAGCGTCGTTAGATCATGTCATTGCATTGGTCGGTCGTTTCTGTGCAGAGCATGTTGATATCATTCCTCACTGTCATCGTTTGACCTCACTTTTGTCTGTTGATGCTTCACTTTGGCTCTTAAGCAGTTGTAGGACGTGTGTTTCTCCGCCCGGCGCATCTGTGCTGTCATAATGTGGTGTTGTCCATGATGTTCTCCTCCTGTTACCCTGCCCGGTTTTCCATACAACATGTGGCAAGAAATTCGGAGGTGGAGCAGTGCTATGCTGCCAATCTGACCACGTGTTAAATGCCAGTAGATACTGCTTAAAATGGGTCGACGCATTCTACAAACAGTTTAAATGTGTGCTTCTCAGCTAAACAGTATATGCAAAAAGTCCCACTCATTTGATGTACAGTTATCTATCCCATAAGCCCATGGGAGCTGACAAGCCATCAGACTGGAAAAGTTGAAAAACAAAATTGAAGTTTGAGAAGCAAAAATGGTGAAGAACTGACTAGGACAGCTGTTTAAAAGGTTAGAGGTAGCAAGGAAGTTGTATGGTTGTTGTTACTAGTTGACAGGTCCAAGAACAAACAAGTCTAAGAACAACAGTAACATGTCAGATGTATTATGTCCAGGAATGTATTTTTACACCTGTTTACCTACAGAACACTTTCGATCAATAATAGAGAAATTATTAATTAAATTCCATATGGTGGAATTCAGATGACACACATCTCGGCAGTGGCATCTGTTCACCCATTCTAAGCAGGACTACGAAAACTGACACTGAACTGGGTCGTACCTGTTTGAGTGTGTCCAACCTTTTGATTGGTTATTAGACTCAGGCAGTTCCAGAGGAGTCTCCAATGGCGAGAGCGCTGGCAGGTCTAAGAGACCAAACCTATTTAAAGGCACAGACACAATCAACAGGCCAAAGTGGTGGTCAGAGAGAACAGAACTAGGAAAGATTGCCGAACCCGCTAATCCATACTAAACGAACATTTCCTAACCTTATCTTATCCTCAGCAAAGCTTAACTACCAAAATAGCCCTCAAGCTATGCTCGTCGCTGAATAATTTTAAAACTAAACTATATAAAGTCGTATACCCCAATCATGCAACTCTCCAGACAGTGATGATATATTACAGTGGCATATGTATGGTAACCCTCCTTTCCACCACAACAGTCAGACACTTTATCGAGACCCAAAATCCTGATAGAGTGACAAAAAATATATATACGCATTTATATATATATAACTATAAAGCTGATATTTCAAAGTTCCATTGTCTGCCTTCATTTTGTTCCATTCTCTTGTAGAAAAATCATGCAAGGTAAGGTGAAAAAAGTAATGTGAAAAGAGTAAATAATATATTATATTTAATATAAAAGTTATAAATTATTGTACAACCGCACCATCACTGTACATTTTCGCCAAAATTTGCATACGTGCATCTTTTGTTTACGATTCAAGCGCATTTTTGTTATATTCTTTATTGTCTCTTCCCTTTTTGCTTTCTCCTTTTGCTTTTTTGTAAAGAATTAAAATTGAACAGCTTGTACATTATTACGACGATGATGATTATTATTATGACTATTATTATGATTATTATATTTATTGTCTTTTTCCAGCAGTGCTCTTTTAACTAATGGAAAAACGATTGCACATTCTCCTGAACATACACCTACTGCTCTACAATGGAAAAAAGAGAAAAAACTATTAAATATATGAATAATTACCTGCCTGTTACTTAAGAGAAAAAAAGTATCTATATATGATGAAAGAACACAGCTGTATACTGTAGACTAAACTGTATGGAAATCTAAGAATTTAATGGGAAAATAAGTAAATAACACTTTTTGTCTGTATAAAAAAAATCTACTCAAAGTATTCTACAATAATAACTTTGACCAGTGTCTGTGCTTGTGTTTCATTGTGTCCCTGTGATTTTTCTTTGGCTGAACAGAACGAGTCTGACAAGCCAGCTATAGCAGCCCTTTCTGCCTTACTGGAAAAACCTGCCTCACACTTCTGCATCAGTTAACATACTCTTGACATATACTTGTATATTTGGTAGACTTATCAAACTATATTCTGACCATAATTCCAGTAACGCCATCGTGTTGTTGGTAGTGCAGACAGTGTACATCACGTTGAGTAAAATATTTTCTTTTAAGAAAGACTCTCTGTTATCGTACTTCAGATGGCTAATGCGTGACTAAATGTAGGCCTGCTAATCCTTTTAAAATACACCCAGAATCCAGAAAGTTCTACGCTAAGAATAACGCTAAGAATTCACTAAGAAAAGTCTTGTGTTGATGATTTCAGAACCTCAAAAGTACTGGCAACTCCTTTCATCGCCAGTACGAAGTGTCATTCAATAGTGTAGTTAATTATTTGGCCTTTGAATTGTTACTCATTGCCATTCTTTGTATGGTAATTATCACATGCACCACCCTTATACCACACTTGTGAAAAATGTACAATCTCCACCCTTTGAAACATGCACACCTGTAGAAACATTTAAAAAGAAAATATAAAATATAAGGATATATATCCCTATATAAAATATAAGGATTTCACCCTCTTGTTGTTCTTTCTGGTTAAGCAAAGTCAGTACAGGTTAACGATGCAATGTCGCTCTTGCTTTTCCAAGTATGAAGGAAAAACAATGTTTCAGTATGAGGCCACACTGGTGCCCTGCCTCTGCTGACTCACCTCCTGCTTCACCTCCCACACAGCCACTGATAGTAAAACCCAGTGTATCGGAGTCATGAAGCTGATATTCAGAGCTAATAATCAGGGTCAATGTTTGGCTGATTTTACAAAAGATGTGATCTCATCATGAGTAACAGAGATGTGACTGTGTCTGCTCAAAACAAGGTGAGGATGAGTAGGCTACAACAAAGAATAAAAAACCAACAAAATAAAACAATCCAATCGTTGAACTAAAAATCATGGGTATCGTGAGAGAAATGTTGTCCATAGAAACAAAGTAGAAATATATTTTTGTCATTGCTTGTGTTACATTCAACATTTTATTTTTTCTAGTATTTTTTCTAAAATAACATTTCGGTGCACAACACGAAGCACGAGTATACGCAGTAAAGGCGTCTCTGTTTGTGTGTATGTAACCATATAACATTCGTCAAGATCATCCCGATAATGGCACGTTAAGTGTATTACATAACTATTTAACGATTAAATGCATTACACCCTAAGTTGTTTGTTTACACACTTGTAGGAGTGACAGGGGAAAACCTAAATCTATTGGGTAGAGATATAAAGGCACAATCTTTACTAGTGACATCACAAATCATTCACTTCTCAGGCAACTTTTATTGATGTCCGCTGAGGGAACTTCTGGACTGTTTGTAAATACTCCTGTTCAACAAAACTGACTGAATGGAGAAAGAAAACCATGCGCTCTGTGATTCGGGGAAAGAAGAGGTATGTGTGTCTTTTAATAGCTTTCCTGTAGCTCAGTGGTTAGAGCATGGTGTTAACAACGCCAAGGTCATGGGTTCGATCCCAGGGATTGCACATACAATGTAAGTCGCTTTGGCTAAAAGCGTCTGCCAAATACATAAATGTAAATATAATGGACTGCGATTGTTTATGATGACAACTCTTAGAAACATTTTACTGTTTTAACTATAGAGAGGTAAAGACATATAGACATGTAACAGTCTATATAGTAGCATTAATAATTTAATATAATACTAATAATTATAAATGTTATGAAATGTTATCATAAGGACACACAGACAGAGCTCTAGGTAAGGACATCTACTGTATATCTCATGCAACATTATGGTCATCATAAGTGGATGACAATAATAACTGCTGCCTCATACATAACATGGTATAAAAATGTGATTGTCTGGATCTCTTGAGTACAGAAACTCATCTGCACAAACATGAAAAAGAAATGTTAGAGGAAAAATTACATTAATGTATGTGATCTTGTTGTGATCTTATGTTGATCTAGATCATTCTAAAAATCTGTTCTTGGTTGAGTGAGAACTTCTCACAGGTGTCCAGATTCAAAATTGTCAAAATTGCACATTTATTATTTAGAAATATTTGACCCTTTATAATCTGTTCTGCATCCGTGTTTAGACTGTTGTTTAAGTTGAGCCTTAGCTAGCTTTTGTCATGTGGGTTCATTTAGTACAGTGTAAGTGGGAATCTGTATTTTATCTTTGTTTGCAAGTGCCCAATACTTAATGTAAAATTCACTCTCTGTCAGGGTCCTGACACTGGAAAAGGACGTCTCTTTAACATGAATCATTATGCCACTAAGAAGAGCGCAGCACAGAGCATGTTGGATGTGGCGCTTCTGATGGCTAACTCATCACAGCTAAAGACTGTTCTGCACACTGGGCCACAGCACCGATTTTATGTCGCCCTTATTGCGTTAATCTCACTTTCCATCTCACTGCAGATCATTGTTGGTCTCTTACTAATTTTCATAGGTTAGTTTATTATTTTCATTGTGTCCTTTTAATGTCTAAGTCTTTGAGCTCATTCTGGTCTCATTGATTTTTCTCTCGTTCCCTTCAGTGAAGTATGATTTGAACGATGTTAAGAAACAGCCGAGGCTTAACAGATTGAATGATGCTGCCACTATCTTTGTGTTCTTCACTGTCCTTATCAACATCTTCATCACAGCGTTGGGATTTGAGTCTGGACAGTAAGCAAATCTCATTAGTTAATAGATTTAAGCTCAGTCCTGTTTTTTCGAAACATAAAAATATTGTTAATTGACTAAATGTCTGGATATGTTTTTATATAATAGATGAGCAGAAATTGTTTTTTTCTTTCTTTTTTTTATAATTTTTCAGAATTTATAATTCTGTTTGAAATCATGAATCATTGTCATAAGTTGTTGTTTTTTTGTCCGGACAATGTATTGCATCAATGTATATATTGATGTATTCTTACATCAAAATATTTTAATAACAATTCCCTCCCCTTGATTCAGAAACAGCATAATTCCTGATATTGCACTCGCTCAGATCAAGTCTTTTAATGTCACAGAAGATCCGTAATTCACCCAAACTGCACACAAGGTCTGATCACATAACTGTTTTTACACTGCCTGTCATCATGTAGTAATAAAATAGGTCTTCCTTTACTGAACAGCATAACTTACATGTTAGACTAAATAAATGTACAATTGTAAATTTGTAAATATTTGGATGTAAATATTTACTATGACCATATGTTCCTCCTTTTTGCCATCTCTCTCTTTTTCTCTCTCTTTCTCAGAGCTGTTTGTATAACTGTGATATTTGGAAATATGGATTTATCTTTATTTTGTGCGGATAACAAATGTGTGATCAAAATGTGTAATATTTTGTATATTTTGTATTATTTGTATTTTTTGTATAATATTTTGGTAGTACAAATAAGTAAACAATTATTTTTGTTTTCTTGATTTGTGTGAATGTTTATTGTGTGAAAGAACTTTACATTCTTTCGTCTTGATAATTTTTATTAATTCATTTCAATAAAATTGTAACATACAGTAGTTCGGTTGTAAATATAATCTCTACCACCGGGAGGCGCTGTCAGCGCACCACTTTCTGACTCACTCTCCGCAGTATGACACGAACATCATGGCGGGCGATTCAAAAGAACAGCGGCAGTCTGTGAAAGTTTATAATACCCTTCAGGTAGTTTCCTTACATATTCACGCGCACACATTACAAACTGTCAAAGAAATACGAAATCGTTTTCTGACGTTTTACGAATTTGTAGTTTAGTATTGTTTAGTCTCTATTCGCTTCCGTCCCTGCATCACCAACTATAGCATTAGCTAACAGTAAACTGACAGACATATTTGTGAACAGATGTTGTAAAGTGCATTATACAGATTATTTATTTAGAAAAACAGATATTTAGTTAGCATATGTTGTCTTTATTATTACCAATATACTAATCTTGTCGTGTAATCGAACTAATGTCACGATATCAATTTTTGATATCAAAAACAGTATTTGCCTTGGTCTACGTAGTGAGTGATTTAGCACAGCACACGTTTATATACAAGACACTCGACCAACGTTTTCTAACCCAGTTATTTGATTAAATGCAAACTGTGGGAAATCTGATTTGTTTTCGATCAGAGTCTGGGATGTCCTCTGGTGGATGGGCTGTACCTGAGGGAGGCAGACAGCATGCAGGAGCTCCTGTGTTCACCTTCACTGCATCGCACTGACATTCTGAAGTGGATTTATGCGAGGTCTGATGCGCGATGAATGGACTTAGTCTAAACGTCTGAATATGATGACTGAACATACGTACACAGGGTGACAAAGCATGACAACAGTGCTGACAGATCTGTTGAAAATGTGTGTACTTAAATTTGTGTACCTGGTGTCTGTGTTTCTTTCAAAGCGTTTGTCCATCCCTAATGGAGAAGTTTTCTACAATTAGAACAAATGAGGAATTAATTCCAGGTAATCCTTTTCTTATAAATAAAGAGGCAACATTGAGTTGTGCATTATCTGTTTTATGGCCAGAGAAAAACATGTAACTGACACATGCTGCCTCTGTTATTATTAATATTATTATTCATAATTGCTGTTTTTCTCTCACACACAGAGCTCACACGGTTTGGCC